>CAUYLG010023938.1:0-50849 GCA_963573385.1 Cacajao melanocephalus
TAGCCAGGCATGGTGGCGGGCACCTGTAGTCCCAGCTACTCAGGAGGCTGAGGCAGGAGAATGATTCTAACCTGGGAGGAGGAGGTTGCGGTGAGCCGAGATCATGCCATTGTACTCCAGTTGTGGGCAACAGAGTGAGACTCTGTTTCAAAAAAAAGAAAAGAATATATAAGCTTCTGAAAAGCTAGGTGCAAAGAATGTGTCAGAGTAACAGAATCCCTGGAAATGAGGGTTTTGCATTCAGTTGGGAGGTCAGGTTAGCAGCTGATAAGGAGCTTTTTCCAAGAATTGTCGGGCAGGTTTTAAGGATTAGAGAAAATGTTTGTTGAATAGCTAGGACAGTTCTTAGCACATAATGAGTGCTAAAAATGATTACTATTAAATATTTAGAATTATTTAATCAGTATTCTGAAAATGTATGTTGAATACCTATTATACAAGCTTAGCTAAGTGCTATGGTCAAATGGTGAAATATATAATTCTGTTTTTTTGTTATGTTTTGTTTTGGGATGGAGTCTCATTCCATTTCCCAGGCTGGAGTGCAGTGGCAGGATCTCGGCTCACTGCAATCTCCGCCATCCAGGTTTAAGCGATTCTCCTGCCTCAGCCTCCCGAGTAGCTGGGATTACAGGCATCTGCCAACACGCCCATCTAATTTTTGTATTTTTAGCAGAGACAGGGTTTCAGCATGTTGGCCAGGCTGGTTTCAAACTCTTGACCTCAAGTGATCTGCCCGCCTCAGCCTCTCAAAGTGCTGGGATTACAGGCGTAAGCCACGGTGCCTGGTCCATATATAGGATTTTTTAAAAAAGTGTTTTTTTTCCTCTCAAGGAGCTCTATGGTTAGAAAGAGAAGGAGGCAACTGAAATACAGTTTGATAAATGTTTTCACATAATATTAATTAACTGCTATCTACAAGTTTTTACTGAGCTATTCTATGGAGGGCATTTTACTGAGTTTTTAGTAGATGGTGCTAAAAATATGGAGTTTTAAAAATACTTTGGATTAGTTCTTACAGATAATGTACAATGACTTAAGCAGCATGGTTGGGGAAGGAACAATATCAAGAACATTACACCAGTCATTTCTGAAGAATCTGTTGATGAGAAAACGATTACTTTTTCTGCCGCTAACCCAAAAGCACTATGACCTGCTAATTCTCATTTACTCAGCAGGCGGCGCTCCAGCACCAGGGATTGCATTGAAAGTGACAATTTAGTGAAACAAGGAGGTTTTTGGTTAATGTTTGTTTTTCAGGCTAAAAAGGAAAGCCGTTAGGAAAAATAAACAGTTTATCAGGCATTGCGACAAAGACACTTGAGGGGAAAGACAGGCTGTCGCTTCAAGGACAGGAAGAAAAATCCCTGCATCTGTAGAATCATCAGACGCATGAGTATCTTGTTAAAAAAAAAATGATGAAATGAGGAAGGAAGGAAAAGCATCAGAGATAAAAGAGAAGATTAAAAAAATAGAAAACAATTGAAATCATCTGCAAGCAAGGATGGAAGAGTACAGCCTTGAGAGAGGGATGTGGAGGAGGGTTGCAGCAATTGGAAAAAATGAAAACAACTGGAATATAATTGGGAATCATTCTAAGTATTCAGATGTACCATTTTCTTTAGATGCCAAATCTGCATAATTGGTTTCAGCTGCCCAGCCCACACCCAGTTCTTGTTTTGTAACTTTCAATAGTTTGAGGTCTTCAGCACGGAAACGTTTGTACCTAATGACAAGTGCCTGATTTCTAAACCAAAATTGCTTTATGGTTTCCCCAAATTTCAAGTCAGGAAGATGGGACAGCTGAATTAGGAATTAAAGTTTAGTTACAGGGATTGGAATAGGAACAGCTAAATTAAGAGAAAAAAGCATTTATTGTGAAAATGGTTGGATTTTTGAAGGGTCACTTGTGCTAACCTGTTAGGGATTAGGGATAATGCTTCCAGTTTAGGCTTCACTTTCTCTACTTGGTCATTCAAATAGTTTTTCTCAAGAAGAACTTCTTTACATTTGTCTTTCTGTATCACATCAATAGCTTAGTCTTTTTTTGTGTGTGAGGTTTTTAATGTAACACCATTTTACTTTGTTTACTCTTTCCTGGAGAGAGATAATTCAGAATAAATTAATCTGAAGGCACTCTATAAAACAAAGAAGAATGAGCAATTGTTGGATTGATTGTTAAGACCTAGCCACAGTCTATGCAATATATGAATTAAATTGATGCAATAAAAGAGCTATCATACAAGTGGTTCTGAAACATTGGTGTGTATCAAAATCATGCCAAGGTTTCTAAAAGCATTGATCGCTGGCCCCCACTCTCAGAATTTCTTATTTAGTAGGTCTGGGATGGGGTCATAAAATGTACATTTTTAAGAAATTTTGCATGGCGCTAATGCTCTTGGTCCAGGGATCTGATTTTGAGAACCACTGTCATACTTTTGCAGAAAAAGTTTTCTATTTGATCTGGTTTTGCCTTTGGTTTTCATCCTCCTGCAGTTATATATGGTCAGAATCAGACATTTAATGAATGGAGGAGGAGGAAGAGGACAGAGTGGGCAGATATTTGTTGAACACCTGGTATATACTTGCTTCTGTTCCAGGCTCTTTACATTCTTAATCACCTCACTTAATCTTTCCTATGACTGTACAAAGTATGATTTGTTCTCCTGCTCAACAGATTTAGAAACTGAGTCTTGAAGAGGTTGGGAACTTTCCAAAGGCAAACAGCTAGCAAGTGGCTAAGCTGAAAATGGAACCCAAGTGTGCTGAATGCAAAGACGGCACTACACAAGAGGACTTCAAAACATTCACCACAATTTGATTCGTTGAATTTCACGGATTTCAGTTCAAATTGACTTTACTTGACTGACACAAGCAAGTTCCTTAATTTCTGGTCCAGTTTCCATTTCAAAAGAGACAAGTACCTGTCTTTCAGGGCTGGTCTAAGGATTAAGTGAAGTAATGAATTTGAGGGTGCTTAGGTATAGTTGCTGGCACATAGTAGGTGCTCATTAAAGATGAGCTCCCATTCCTTTCTTTAGAAATGCAAGTATTTAATTCAAGTTCATCTTAGAAATAAGTGAGAAAACTGTGATTAGGACAGAGACACTCAAATTCTGGCTTGTCCCAGGGACTTTGAAGCAGCTTAGTGGGAGGAAGGCAGCCATTCTGTTTGTCAGTTAATGGGATCTACATTGGTCTTCCAGATTTCTCAGAAGAGCCTACCTCTACCTTTGTCCCATGTCACCCAGCCCCACTGATGATAGTGGGAGCCTGTCTGTACAATCTGTTCTCACCAGTGCAGCCAAAAGAAGCCTTGTGTATGTCAACTACTCTCTTGGTTTGGAATTTTACTGCCTTCCCACACGCCTTCACTGGGTAATTCCATTACCCTGTTATTTCTGACTCTGTTTCTATTGACTAACTTTTCTCCTGGCTTGAATCAGGTTTTCCCACTTCTTTGCATGTCTAGTAATTTTAAAATTAGATGTTGACATTGTGAATGATACTTTGTTGAGGGTGTGGATTTTGTTGTCTAAGTAATGTTGAAGTTTGTTTCGGTAGGCGGTAAACTTACTTGCAGATAAGCTTGATTTTTTTCTAGGCTTGATTTTCAGCTCTGTTGGATCTGGTCTAGAGTAGTCTTTACCACTAAGGCATGACACTCTGGAGTCTCTCTGAATGCTCTTATATTAAATGAGTCCTCTCTACTGTGGCGGAGAGGAGCTCAAAACATCTCTCAACCGTAAATGGGCTCTGAGAATGTTCATCTCAGAACTACCCGAAAGTTGTCTTTTTTTTTGGCTTCATGGAGCTTTACCCTAACTGTGTAGGGATTAGTATTCAGTCAAAACACTTGAGGAGAACCTTGAACAGATTTATGGAAATTTTTCTCTGTATAGCTCCCTCCTCTCTGGTACTCTGGTCCATACATTCCAGCTACCTTAGCCTCCCTCTGTTAGTCAGGGTTCACCAGAGAAACCAGACCAATAGGATATATACAGATGTGTAAAAGTATGTTTATTATGGGAATTGGCTCACACAATTTTGGAGACCAAGAAGCCCGTACTATGCTGCCTGAAAGCTGGAGAATCAGGAAACAGCACCATAATTTAATCTGAATCCAAAGGTGTGAGAATCAGAGAAGGCAATTGGGTAACTCTCAGTCCAAGTCTGGGAGTGAGGGGGGTGTTGGTGTCAGTCCCAGCATCTGAAGGCTCAAGAGCTAGAAGCTCTAATGTCCAAGGGCAGGAGAAGGTGAATGTTTCAGAGAGAGAGAGAGAGGAGAGAGAGAGAGGAGGAGGGGAGAGAGGGGTGAGAGAGAGAGAGAGAGAGAGAGAGAGAGAGAGAGAGAGAAATTGCCCTTCTTCCTTCTTTCATCTTTTTGTCCCATCAGGGTTCTCAATGGATTGGATGATGCCTGCCTATACTGGCTCTTCTTTACTCAGTCTACTGATTCTTATGCTAGTCTCTTCTGGAATCATCCTCCCAGAAATAGCCAGCCAGAAATGTTTTACCAGCTCCCTGGGTATCGCTTAACTCAGTCAAGTTGACACATAAACACTTAACCGTCAAACTCCCCAAATGCCTATCTTTGTCTATTCAACTCAGTGAAGCTTCCAGGTTCTATCTGGGTTCCCTTCCCTCGCCAGGGTCCATGAATGGCCTCCAAACAGAACACCAGGGCAATTGTAGCGAGGGTTCCCATTGTTCGTCTCTCTTCTCTCAGGTATCACAGCCCTGCTCTGCCCAGGGCCAACTGTGTCATATATTTTGCCTGGTTTTCTAGATGTTTATCGTGGGAGGGTATGTCCTATACCAATTACTACTCCATGAGTGGATGTAGCAATCTGTGTATCTTCATTTGGTTCATTCCTACTTGCCTGACTTTTAAGGTGCAATTCAGCCACCATCTCCCTTGGGACACCTTTTGGGTTTCCACCAGTTTGACTTAAGGGCTCCTTCATCTGCTGAGTTATGCTTCCTCCGTTTCCCCCTGACCCCACACAACTCTAAGCTTCTTGAAGACATGGATTGAAATATCTCGGTATCTTCAGCCTCTAGTATGGCACTTAGAGCATAGTAGGTGCTCAATACATGCTCATCGACTAAATGGATACAGTACATGGAATTGTGCCATGTTCTAGTTTTTTGACTTTAAGATCTATCAAGGGTGCTCCTCATTCATCCTGTACTTATAAGTCCTCTTTCCTGGTCCCTCAAATGTAAGAAAAAGTTACTGCATACCCTCCCCACAACCCTACCCATGGCTTATACAGGAAATATGGAGGAGGTCTGCTCTAAGCCATCTTTAAAAAACCTTTTATTTTAGATTCGGGGCTACATGTGCAGGTTTGTTACCTGGCTATATTGTGTGATGCTGAGGTTTGGGGTATGAATTATTCTATCACCCAGGTACTGAGCATAGTACCCAATACTTAGTTTTTCAGCTCTTGCCTGCCTCCCTTCCCTCTCTAGTAGCCCCCACTTTCTATCGTTGCCATCTTTATGAGTACCCAGTGTTTGGCTTCCTCTTATAAGTGAGAACATGTGGTATTTGGTTTTCTGTTCCTGGGTTAGTTTAGGATTTTGGCCTCCAGCTACATCCATGTTGCTGCAAAGGACATGATGTCGTTCTTTTTTATGGCTGTATAGTATTCCACGATGCATTTGTATCACATTTTCTCTAAGTTATTTGTATCCTGCGGCAGACATGACTATCCATCAAAATATGTGACCCCCTGCCATAGATAGGATTGTCCCTGAGATAGGGTTGCAAGATTTAGCAAACAAATTTGAAAAACAAGATACCCAGTTAAATTTGAATTTCAGATATAATATGGGGACATTCTTATATTAAAACACCATTCACTTTTGACTGAAACTGAAATTTAGCTAGGTGTCCCGTATTTTGTCTGGCAATGCTATACTTGGGAGCAGTTGCTCAGCTAGGAACTGTAATTCTCAGCTTCCCTGCACATGAGTAGTTCTTACCAATGGCATATAGTGAGAAATGATATGTAATGTGTGCCACTTCCTGGTTGAGGTGGTTAAGATGTGTTTTCTCCACTTCCTTTTTCCACTTCCGCCTGTATGCAGATGACCTGTGAGGCCCTAGGGGAGGAGCAGGTCACAAGGACAAAACCTGAGTCCCCACACTGCACACGGACAAGAGCTGCTTTGGACTGTTCTGTGGGTGAAAAACCAACTTCAGTTAAATCTGCAAAACTGTGGGGTTTATTTGTTATAGCAGTTAGTCATACCCTATTTTATATTCCATTAAAAATTGATACATGAATGTTTTCCCTAAGGTTCTATATTACCTACTTTATAGCTGTAATTGAATATCTCAAAGATGTCTCAAACTCAGCATGTCCAAGCCTGAATCTGTGATTTCCTCAGCTCCAAATTAATCTTGTGCTCTTTATGTCAGTGGATTGCATAACCATCCATCTAGTCTTGACACCTTTGTATTTGATAACCTTAGTATCGAATCCACTAATAATGTCTATACATTTTACCTTCTAAATACATTTTTTCTTTTCCTAAATACATTTTATTTTTATTTGTTGAGATGGACTCTCACTCTGTTGCCCAGGCTGGAGTGCAGTGACATGATCTCAGCTCACTGTAACCTCCGCCTCCTGGATTCAAATGATTCTCCTCCCTCAGCCTCCAGAGTAGCTGGGATTACAGGTGCGCACCATCATGCCCAACTAATTTTTGTATTTTTGGTAGAGAAGGGGTTTCACCATGTTGGCCAGGCTGGTCTTGAATTTCTGACCTCAAGTGATCTGCCCGCTGCAGCCTCTCAAAGTACTGGGGTTACGGGCGTGAGCCTCCACATCTGGCCTCTAAATACATTTTAAATTGTCCCACCTCTATTTTCATTGCCACCACCGGTATCTTTTGAGTGGTCTATGGCTATTGTCCACATTCTCTTACTCCCTTATTCAGTACAGCCTCTCAGCCAATTCAGTTTTCTCCCTTGCAGCCTGTGTTGACCTTTTCAAAACCAAGATCTCTTCTGGTCACTCCCCTGGCAAAGACTCTCAGTAGATTCCGATAGCTCTTAGGATAGGGATTGGAACCTTTAATGTGGCCTTCAAGGCTCTGCATGATCTGGGCCCTGCCTGCCTTTGCTGGCTCATTTTGCAACATGCTCTGTCTTTTCTAGGCCCCAGCCATGCTAACCTTCTCCACTTCCTCGAATGCTGCCTGCCTCCTTCCTTCCTCCATGAGCTTTTGTACGAGCTGTATCCTTTGCAAGGTATGTTGCCTTCCAACTCTTCGCCAGGCAAATCCTCATTTTTTTCAGACTTTAGAACTCAACTCAGTCTGTTTCAGGGACGCCTTTCCTGACTTCACTAAGCCAGTTTCCACTCTTCTGACTTCTCTCTCTCTTTTTCTTTTTAAAAAATTTTTACTTACTTTTTTATCTGGCTTAACACAGGCAAATTCTGAGTTCTCATAGCAGCAAGCGGCACTCATTGGTAGCCCTTGCCACAGGACAGAAAATGTCTCTTTCTTTTAGTGCTTATCACTAGATCTTCAGTCAGCATTTATGTGAGGTGGGGCTTTAGCTGTAATGTTTTCTAAATGAAAATCCTGTAAATTAGTTCAACCATTGTGCAAGACAGTGTGGTGATTCCTCAGGGACCTAGGCTTTGGTGTTTGTAAAATATGAGAACCTCACCAGCCTCGGCTCACTCGCTGTGTGTTTGTCATAATGGGATTGCCGGCATTTACCCAAAGGACCATAAGTCATTTTACTGTAAAGACACATGCACATGTATGTTTATTGCAGCACTGTTCACAACAGCAAAGACTTGGAACCAAAAAATCACCCTCTTAACCTCTCTGAGCTGTCTGCCCTTGGCCTTCATTCCTACCATTTCTTTCCTGGAGTTCCCATCCTCCCTCCCCTTTCTCTCCAGAGCGGGAGATCCCTTCCTACCCGTTATGAAACAATACTTACGTAGACTTCTGTTTTATAAAATAAAGCTGCTTTTTATATGGATACATTTATTTTCCAATGTACAGCTGTTACTTATAAAAGTCAAAGTATTCCTCAAAAAATTAAGAATAGAGTTACTGTATGATGCAGCAATTCTACTTCTGGGTGTCTATTCCAGGTAATTAAAGGGGCTTAAAGAGATATTTTCACAGCCGTGTTCATAGAAGCACTATTCACAATAGCAAGACACGAAAGCAACCCAAATGTCTGCCGATGGACAAATGGATAAACAAAATGTGGCTTATATATACAATGGAATGTTAAGCCTCAAAAAGGGGGAACATTCTGACGTATGATACAACAGCAATAAATCTTCAGGACATTATTCTAAGCAAAATACGCTAGTCACGACGGGGCCCCGTGGCTCACGCCTGTAATCCTAGCACTTTGGGAGGCCGAGGTGGGTGGATCACTTGAGGTCAGGAGTTCAAGACCAAGCTGGCCAACATGGTGAAACCGCATCTCTGCTAAAAATACAAAATTAGCCAAGCATGGTGGCGCACGCCTGTAATGCCAGCTGTCTGGGAGGTGGAGGTTGCAGTGAGCTGGGATCGCACCACTGCACTCCAGCCTGGCTGGGTGACAGAGTGAGACTCTGTCTCAAAAGAAAGGCTAGTCACCCAAAGAGAAATACTGCAGAACACCTCTTGTGTGAGGTATCTAGATCAGTCAAATTAACAGAACAGAAAAGCAGAGTGGTGGCTACCGGGGGTTGGCAGGGGAGAGGGAGCTGAGTTGTTTGTTTAATGGATATCAAGTTTCAGTTTTGTAAGATGAAAAGGTTTTGGAAATTGGTTGCACAACAGTGTGAATGTGCTTCGCATGATTGAACTGTGTGCATAAAACTGAATAAGATGGTACTCTTATGTGTATTTTACAACTTTTTTTTTTTAAAGTAAATGCACAAGATAAAAGTCATGTGTAAGGACAATGGTTGTGAGGAACACAAAATACTTGAAATCTGGAATTGTGTGTTGTGATTTGTCATCAGCATTCCATGTGTATTGTTTGATAGCACATATTTTAAAAAAAAAATCCTGTAGCCTGATGACTTTTTCTTTTTCCTGCTTTTTTAGTAGCTTGCCATATAATTCCAGGCTATTCATCAATTAAGATTTCAGGAGCATTTTTATTGAATTAAATTGGAAATATCATTTCAGCCATTCCTGATGTATTAAAATTTGATCTATATCACATTGAATTTTTGTCAGTTATTATTTTAAATAGTAATCAAGCAAATGTTTTAAAAAGCAAATTGAAAGCAAATGTTTCACAACCCTTGCAGAAACTCCACAAAACCCTAAAGCTTTGGTGAGCCACAGTTTGAAAACCACTGCTGTAATTCACTACGTTAATCTACTTGGTTTTTACCTCTCTCAGTCAACTCTCCACGCGTCTGCGGGACTGTCTTTGTAAAACAGAACTGACCTTGACATGTCCCTGCTTAAACACCCTCAGCGTGACTCCATCTCTGCAGCAAGGTGCTTCCCTCGCTGTCCGTGAGCAGCACTGAAAATTCCAACCTCGAGTCTATTCCCAGACCAAATAAACCAAATATTTTGGGATAGGTTCTGAGTATATTTCAACAACTCTGGAAGTGTAATGTGCAGCAAGAGTGGAGAAAACTGACGTAGAAGGGAATGCACACACTCCTTAACACAGCACGTAGGAGCCTCAAGATGTGATCTTTTCCCAGTCATGCCTGACTTCGGCATGGCCCCACATACGGCTCGAACGAGGTCCCTGGTCACGTGCGCACCCTAACCCCTCCCTGTAGGTCCAGCCTTCTCTGTTCTGTCCCCTGAGAGTTCGCCTTGACAACCACCTCAAACATCACCAGTTCCATGTGGGTTCCTCCTTTTCTTTGTCCCTCCTTCCCCCTTTCTTCTGACCAATGAATAATCTCTACTGTAATCATAGCCTGCTTTCTTAAAAAAAAATCTGTCTCTCCCTGTTTGGCTCATTATTGATGCAAATTCCTGGGAAAAGTTTCCTTACCAGAACGAGTACATGAATGAATGAATGAATGAATGAATGAACAAACAAATAAATAAATAAATCAAATATCTATTAGATCGCTAAGAAATCTGGTCACTCTATCTGTCTATAACCATTCCTATTCTCTAGTGCTCTGCAGACTTTTATTATCTATAATTTGTGGAAAACTGCTGCCATGTCTTGGCTGGATTCACACCTGGAGTCCTCTACAGATCCCAAGCTCATCCCACCAAACACTTTTATATACAGAACTAGTCTCCAGTTTAGAGAGTTTAGAGGTTTAGATGGAGAGTTTACAGCAAAATGGTCAGGTACCTGACCTCAGGTAGCGATTTTTGAGGCTGGTTTTAAACAAATTAGAAACTTAAAGTCTGAATTTCTTGTTTTTTTTGTCCTGCATTTTCCTGAATTCATTGTCATCAAACGGTTCCCTAACAGTTTAAAAATCTGGGTTCTTATCAAGGCTCCATGTTTACTTTTCCCACCATTTCTTCCTCCCACCCCAATTTTTAACATCTGGGATATTTAAGAGCCAACACAAAAGAAGATGTAGCCAAGGAGATTACCAACGGGGCCACTTTTGCTAGCATACCTCCGTCAGAGAGGGAAAGACGAACATCATCTCAATATCTTGCTGATAACCTTGGAAAGACAATCCAAGGCAGTTAGAAAAATGAATGGCGAGGAGCACGTCGTTTGAGAATATTTGCACGATGTTATCTTCGCTGCGGTACTTGAGCACCTCTAGTGTTTCTGCCTCAGGAGTCTGAGTGCAACTCGCGGTGAGTGCTGTGTTGGTTTAACCGCTGCGTCAGTAAATGGGAATGACGATGCGACTTTGTTCCCACTCATGCTTCGCATGCCAGTTTTATCCCAAGTGAAACCCTCTCTCGGATTATTCAACGGGCCTAGCTGTGCAAACTCAGCGTTGTGCACGTTTCCTGAGGAGTGAAGCTGGGAGAGACCCGCGGCTTTCAGATGCCTGCACACTTACGGGTGAGCTTTGCTTTCCCAGGGGCTGCGTCCTATGGTCACTTTCTTCTTCACAGTGACGAGATCTGAGATAAACTTTAGACATTAACGGAACGGTGACTGAGCTATACATTGTGTGTCTCTGTACCTCCTAACCTCACGGTCGACCTCGCCTTCCAGAGCGCCCCACAATCATGACTCGTTAGCAAGGCCGTGATTTTCCACTGGCTGTGGAGCTCCTTCATGATGTGATGAAAACCCGTTATCGAAAAGAGGCATAAGAATGTCATTGTGTGAATTAAATTTCTCCTCATGATGCCTGTTTAAGCCAGGTAGCTTGAGGCCGTGCATTACTAGCCCCATCCTTTGATGAATCTCCTTGGCGTGCGTGGCATCTGTGTGGAAGAACCGCGGGCACCCCTGTGAAGGCTGAGCCTCTGAAGGAAGCTCCACCCACCCTCTTCTCTTCATATGCCACATGGAAACCTTAAATTGGAAGCAAACAATGGATTGGCTATATTAACAGGAAAAGGTTCTCTAATAAATTATATCTTTTGGTTTGGGGAGAGATTGATGGGTCGTGTTTGAGAGACAGCTTTAGTGTCTGGTACAAAATTGAATCTCTTGCGTTTTAGAAACACAGAAGTTTCTTTCAGTCAGGCTGTTGTGAAGATATTCATTCCTGGACTTCACTAATTGTGATGGGGTTTGGCAATCCCTGGGGTGGTGGTGCTGGGGATGTGGGGCTAGAAGATGGGAGAGGACCACGGATAAACATATTGCCTCTTTTAAGGCAGAAGGGAAAAGCAATTAACCAGTCATGATGAGGGGAGGTGGTAGCGTCGTTAGAGAAAGCCTGGACTTTGGATTTATATGTTCATCGAGTTCATATCTCAACTCTTCCAACTATTAGTAGCTTTGTGACCATAGGAAAGAATATTTCAGTCTTTCTGAGTTTAAAAATAGAAAAATAATGCTTTTCTAGTAGGATTGTTGTGCAGCTTAGATAACATGAGCCAAGGTCAAGTGTGTAAAAAGTATAAAATCAATGATGTGTTCTTATTCTGAACCATCATTATTGAGGAGAGGTTATTAGAGTGGAAAATAGATCATCTGCAGCTGGGTGCATGGGATGTGTGAGTAGGACTTAGAAACTTAGTTATCAAAAGTAGAGCACCCAAGGGATTGAGACTGAAGAGCAAGACAAAAGGTGTTGGCGTCTGTGGGAACAAATCTAAGCTTAAAGGTGGCAGGAGCTAAGTGGCCGGGTGGTTGAGTGGAAGGTGCCTCTCAGGGAGTCCAGACACGTACTTGGGTCATCATTCTCCTCCCCTTCCATGCTTCCGAAAGCTCAAGATTCCCTGCCTGACGGTTTCTACTGATTAAACCCAGATCCACACACAGAGCATCTGACCTACTGAATGGTGCCCAATAAAGACCATTTATGTTCTTAGCCTTCAGTTTGAAATGTAAAGAAACACCTATGCTACTTGTTACCCTGTGCCAGGCACTGGCATGGCAGCTGTATGAGTCCATTCCCACGCTGCTAATAGAGACTTACGCGAGACTGGGTCTCTATAAAGGAGAGGGGTCTAACTGACTCACAGTTCTGCATGGCTGGGAGGCCTCAGGAAACTTGCAATTGTGGTGGGTAGGGAAGCAAACACGTCCTTCTTCACATGGCAGCAGGAAGGAGAGTGAATGCCCAGTGAAGGGGGAAGCCCCTTGTAAAAACACCGGATCTTGTGAGCACTAACTCACTGTCATGAGAACAACATGGGGGAACCAACCCGCATGATTCAATTATCTCCACCTGGTCCTCCCATGACACATGGGGATTATGAGAGTCAAACCGTACCAGCAGCTAAGGATGAGCAGGACCTCGGGCTCCTCAGAAAGCCGACAAGCAGAAGAGGGGCAGGCACGCGGCTGCCGGGACTCAGACCACGATGACCCATTCGGCTCAAGTCAATCACGTCACCTCCTGAGCCTCCGTTTCTCAAAACTTAAATCAGGGGTCATAACACGGTCCGGCCTAGTATTTGGATGTCAAACAGAGATGATGGATGATAAAGCACACTGGAAACAGTTAACCGTCCTGTGAGGATGTGACAGCTTTTTAACATGCCCAAATGCCTCTGTTGGCAGTGATACTCATCCAGCCGTTGACAGCCTCAGCGTATTGATGTATTGATTTTTGTTTCTTTTAGCGAATACTGTATGTGACCACTAAGGCACGGAGTAATAAGACGTTAGTCATTCAATATTCAATCAGATAATCGTGTGCCCATGTCTATGTTAGCCCAGTACTGTGTCCTTGGAAATGAGAATTGCAAACAGAGTTTTCATAAGAGAAGGTGGCAGAGAATGAAATCCCTCTAATGATACTAATATGATACTTTTGTATTGTTGTGCAAGGTGGGATCTCAGTGTTATTTATTCATTTCACATTTTTAGTGCTTTTTATGTGTTAACATTCCTCTTTTTTATCTACACTCACTTACAAATAATGCTTATATGTTGACAACTTCTGAGTTAATTCATCTAGATGCAGCCTCCCCCTTGAATTCCAGGCTAAAACATCCTATTGTCTACAAGGCATCCTCACTTGAGTGTCGAATAAGCACCTCAATTCAACATTTCCGAGACTGAACTTCTAATTTGCTGCTATCCTCTGCAGATGATGCCCTATCTATTCTGTCTCGGTAAATGGCTACTTCGATTTTCCAATTCTTTTGACCCCAAACATGGGGGTCATCTTAGATTTCTTCATTCTATCACATGCTACATCAATTCACCAGCAAATACTATTGCTTCTAGTTTTAAAACAGATCTCCGGAATCAGGCAGCTTCCCGCCATCTTCACTGCCTCCACACTAACTTCTTGCTCAGGTTGATGTAACTCCCTCATCATTGGTCTCTCTGCTTCTGCTCTTCTCACACTTCCCACTCTCCCAGACATCTTTACCATGGAAGCCAGAGTGAGCCTTCAAAAGAAAAACAGATCATACCAATCATTTGCTAGAATCCTTCCAGTGGCATTCCATGTTACTCAAAGCATAAGGTCCTACATGAGCTGCCCCATTTCTGGGGGCACCTAATCTCCTAATATTCCTCCCTTCGCTCACTTTATTCTTGCCTCAGTGGTCTTCCTGGTATTGCCCAAACATGTCAGGCACATTTGGGTAGGTAAGGAGGGAGGGAGGGAACAGGGCATACCAGAAGAACAAAGTAGCATCCTCAAGTTATGGCTCAGTTTCAGTGCCTCTGGCCTCATGCAGTCATGATTAGAAAGAAACGCTTAGTCAGGTAATGAACGGTCTGGTATGCCACGTCCAAGAGGTTGGACTTTATCCAGTAGGTATGGGGTAGCCAATAAAGAGTTTCCAGCAGAAGACGGACATGATCAGACTTGCATTTTAGAGATTTAGGGCGGAGATGTATTGAAAGGAGAAGAAGACCTGTTGGAAGGACGTTGCAGTAACACAGGACAGAGACACAGAAGCCCAGTCTAAGGCCAGGGAGTTGGTAGTAGATCGAGACGGGGGGTGGATAAGTCATTCCAGGAAGTAGAATATGCCATATTGTGGGCCTTAAAGAGCCATTGGTCAACAAAATGAGCACTGGTCAAAATCAATAGAATAACACTTTTCACCAGTCAGTTTTCGGAGTGGCCTGTGGTGGGAGAGTTCAGCTCAAGGGCTCCAAAACCCACGTTGAAATCATTTTGCAAAATTTAACTTATCCAATGAAAAAGTGGACTTGTAGAAGTCAAATCATGTCTTTCAATGCAGTATTCTCTGGCTAGACTCTGTGGCATGTTTAATGGTGGATTTCACGATGCGTTTCATGTGATTAGTCCCTGCAGAAGGAACTGAGTCAGGTGATCCATGACTTCTTCCTGGTTTGCTTATTTTATTAAACACGTATTTCATTTCTGGTACTTGTTCCCAGATGTATCATTTTCCATTTTACACATCATAAATATGCACATAAATATTTTAAAAGTTTCTGTTTCTCCAGGTTGAATATGTGCCCCATAATGGTTAACAGCTCTGAAAGTACCTGGTGATAAGCTGCTCTGGCCTCTGAGCTTCAGTCAGCTGAAATCTCAGGAATGCATGTTAGCCGGCATCCAGATCATCTTCACCCCCACTCCCCGACACCAGAGCCCCTTCCCTCTGCACCTACTTTATTTTAAAAATAAAGAAATCAGGGGGTACGGGGACATGTCAAACATTATGCCTTTAGCGGCCAAAACATTTGGAATATTAGACGGTGTTTTCTGAGGCCATATTAAAGCAAAAGAGTCACACGAAAAAAGAAAATGACCTCGGCGTGCGTGAGAAGCTCCGGAGAGTATGCTAACAAATCAGGCCCTTCACAGAGATTCTGATAACACAGAAACCTGCACTTTAAAAAACGCCTCCCTGCAGTGACGCCAATGTAGACGGTCTACGTGCCACTACATTACTTTAAGAATGACTTCTGTGAAACAGAATAAGCAGGCACAAGCCAGGAGTTTACCAAAACATATAGACCTGCCAGAACTTTAAAGAGATTATAGTATATCCCAGATTTCAGGTTGACAGATACTACTTCTCTGTGAATATCTCCTTATCGCAAACACACACGGCACACAGCAGCCATCACAGAGCCCTTTGTGGCTGATGCCAACGTAGCACAGTAATTACAAACACAGTTATGCCTTCCCAGCCATTTGTGTATCAAGCCCGCCTGATTTTGATGAATTTCGCATATGCGTCACTCCTTAAGAGAGAGTGAGATCAACATAAATATTAAATGATGTCTTTGTCCGCAGTGCCCCTCTGCCTCCGGAAAGCAGATGTGGTTGCTTTCCTGTGGGAGGCAGCAGCTCGTCTGAATCACCTTCGTGTTCTGCCGGCTGTCTTACTTTCTAGTCGTCTAAAATAACACAGACTATTGTTCAACACCCGCCTATGAGTGAGAACATGCGGTGTTTGATTTCGTGTTCTTGTGTCAGTTTGCTGAGAATGATGGTTTCCAGGTTCATCCATGTCCCTACGTGGATAAGCAGCAAATCACACTGCCACGTGTGTACCTGTGCTACAGTCTTGCATGTTCTTCACATGTACCCCAAAACCTAAAATGCAATAAAAAATAAATAACACAAACTAAGTCTTTCAGGAATGCTTTGCTTGAGGGCTAAGGGCGAGAGGTCACACATTATGTAGCCTGAACGTGATTTACAGCTGCTGGTGTGATTAAGATAATTCAGACCATCCATAAATATTGCCAGAGTAGCAAAGAAAAAGTCCTGTGGAAAACAATATATGCTACAGATGTGAAGGAAATGTACTCTTCTGGCCTCGCGTGGGAACGTGTAAACTTGAACTGGGTTATTACAAAAATTCACATAGGGCTAAACAGACTCTAGGAATCATCTTATTCAGTAATTTCACCAAAAAAAATGGAGTGGCAGAATCCTTTTTTCAAACAAAGTTTTATATAGAACCTCTGAAAACAATACAAAGGCCAAGCTGCTCTCGGTAAAGCTGGGAGAGTAGGAAAAAGCTGAGCCTGATCTTTTCAACCTGCTGAGGGACCGACCTGATGTCCTGCATCAGCGTCTCAGGGCTTCACAGACAAGCACGGCTGGAGTTCTGTCTCTTCGTTTTAGACAATGGCAACCACCACCAAAGACAAGGATTTGCCTACAGCAAGAAGGGCTGGAGTCTTCAAGCTAAACTGAGGAGTCCAGGGACCAGCCCTTATTCTCTGAAGGCCAAGCTGCCTCTCACTCCTCAGTACAGATGCCAGATCATAAAAACACACCACTGGTCAAGGAGGTCCCTCTGGCGTGTACCGCTTCTTTGCAGTCATGTGGCAGTGGCCGAGAGCCTCTTTCTTCACCATGGGTTTCTTCACGGAAGATTGGTCTAAAGCAACGAGAGATCAGGGTGCTACCTCCAACTGAGAAGGCTTGGGGCTGAGCACGAGAAAAGTTTATAAGAAAATGGAAACCATACGTTCCTCATCGATGCATGCTTTGACTCTGACTGGGTGGGGCACTTGGTTCTGCAAAAAGATGGAATGAGCCCTGAAGGAGGGAAAAGCGGTGAAAACCTAGTGATCTGTGCAAGGAAAGACAAGAAATGTGGAACAGTCGGCTCTTTCTTTTGGCAGAGTCACGTATACGCTGATTCCGCAAATGGATGTTTATTCATCTTAACCATTGAGTGTTGATTATATCCAGGGATGTTGGGGATTTTCCCCTGGAAACCTTGGGTCTATGGACTAACTGTGAGAGGACGAGAATTGCGTTAAATAAAGACCTATCAAAATGTGGCTTATGAAATATCAGCTTCTTGTCCATTCCAGATTATACCGTTTTGTTTTACAAGGTTCCCGGACCAAATTCTGAAGTAATTGCTTTCAGCCGTTAATCTCTGCTTCGTTTTCAGCGGCTCATGGATCATGCAACATAGTAAAAAAACAAATGAAGTTACTAGACTTGTTTTCTGTTTCATTCAAATAAGAGGCAATGTTTGGGGGTAAAAGAGTTGACCAGTCCTGTTCCAGCATTGTAAGTCCAGTAGGCTCCTAACTCTACCTTCAAAGCGATTAAAGTCTCATATAGAAGCAGAGTGGTCAGGGCCTGGGCACTGGCATGATATACTCGGTCAGGATCAGTCATGATCCCTCTTAGTTCACGTCGCGTTTTCACCAGCTACAAGCTGTATGGGTCAAGGCAAGTGACTCAACTATTTTGTGCATTAATTTCAACCCTAGATATGCAATACTAGTGGTGCCTACTTCATAGTGTTGACAAGGATTAAACAAGATAATGCAGACAGCTCTCGGAGAAGTACCTGGAATATACAGAGTGCTCAATAAATGTCAGCTAATATTATTTCCAAGTGGTAGGACAATGAGTGATTTTTTTCCTCAATTTTTTTTAAAAAAGTTAACGCGTTTATGTTTTATATTACCTTATGGCAGAAACTAAAGTCATAAATACAAAACAAAAAGTAAAAAATGTTGAAATTTGAAAATGTTGAAAAGCTCTTTCTTTTTCTAAATCCAATGTCACCTAAGGTGAGGTTCAATTTTTTAGTGGAATAATGTGCATATGAAGGGGAGAAAAATGGATAAAAAAATGTATAGATAAAATTGTTCTACCCACTGTTTTTGCAAATACCCATTCTCCCTTCTTTCTTCTCAATGAATATGGTCACTATGACCTGCCAGCCCTAAACGAGAGAGAAGGAAGAAGGATGGGAGGAAGAAGGTGAATAACAAATGGTTAGATGCAGTTTCTCTGGTTAAACCTTCCCAAATCTCAATGGAATAACATTTTAGTATCACACCAAACCTTACCTCTCACTGTCATACTTTTGGGCCAGTGATTTTAAGTGTATTGTTATAGATTCAGATCTGACTTGATCTTACCTTACACATTGGGCCATTAAAAAGTTCCCAGCTCAGGATGAACACTTTAAAATGTTATGACTTTCTTTAGGGGATTGCAAAATAGAGTTCTGAGATCTCACTTTTACCTGGACTTGCCACTTCAGTGAATTAACCTGCAAGTATTTATTGAATGGTTCATTACTCTGAGTCCAGATTTTAATACTTTGGCCAGGGCAGGTCACTGCCCTTCCAAATGGCCTCACACAATCTCTTTTCAAATGTGCAGGAACCCTGGATGGGATCAGGCTGAAATAAATCTGTTGTCAAGGAGTTTGAGACCAGCGTAGGCAACATAGCAAGGCCCTGGTTCTACAAAAATATTAAAAAATTTGTCAGGTGTGATGGCACACACTTGTAGTCCTAGCTACCAGGGAGGCTGAGCCTGGAGGATTGCTTCAGCCCAGGAGTTCGAGGCTACGGTGAGCTGTGATTGCACCACTGCTTGGGTGAAAGAGCAAGACTTTGTCTCAAAAACAAACAACAAAAATCCCCACAAACCCCACAAAACCAAAACCACGGTCTGAGTCCCTGTGATCTGCTGGATCTTTCTGAGACACCATGGTTGGGAATTAGGGAGTGGGTTGTGGAGACAGAGCCCGTTGAATTCACACAGGCTGCGGTGCCTGAACGTGAGCTCAGGCAGAAACAAACGTGCTAACGGAATTCGGTGATTTTACAACGCACCTAGCGTTTCTGTCGGAAACTTGGTCCCTGGAAACCTGCTATTTTCCTAATTGGAGGGCTTGAAAGGGGGAAGCTGAGCTGTTAGAATGTTGGGGTAAAAACCCATTACATTGATTTCATCATGATTATATGTTTTAAGTAATTTTCTGTTTAGATAAACTTGCCTTTCTTTTTAGTAAAGAGTCTTTTAAGGCCACAGAAGATGGTCTAAAAAAGCAATTCCACTAATTATTTAGATTTGATTTAAGCCTGAGGGGAATCACTTCATTCACAGAGGCTCTGTTAAACCACTTAATAGCTGTGTGACCTGAACAGTCATTAGCTGTTGAATACTCTCTTTGCACCAGGTCCTTGCTCCATGTTTGATATTCATTATCTCATCAATTACTCACAATGGTCCTTTGAATGGCCCCCCTTCTTTTCTCCATGAGGAGCCAAGGCTTAGAGTTCTGTAGTAACCACCCAGGGTTTTAGAAGTGGTGTAAGGAGGCTGGGTGGCTGGGCTCAGTGTCTTCAGGTATGAAACGGAGGTCACGATAGCTGCCTCCCGCGTGCTGTCGGGAATACACGTACATGTATACGTGTTTATGCACAGTATGTGATATCTACACATGCATTGCACGCATATGATACTTATAAATATATTTAGATAAATATTAAAAATTACGCACACACCTATATGTATGTGTCTGGTACATAAGAAACATTGGATAAATAGCATTATCTCAACAGAGGTCACCTTTCTACCATGAGAAACCTGCTTCTGCAGAGGAACATACAGACATGACACAGGCGAGAAGTCGGCGAAGAAGCTTGCATTTCAGCCTTGCTCACACTCTCCTAAGGCAGAGTTTTAATTCTTTCCACTATCTCCCTGCTCAAAGTTCCCTGAAAATTATAAATCTCCCACTATTTAAATGAATTGTGTGCTGATAGGACTCCTTTGCTTCCACCTTGGGTAATGGTGACAGAGCTTTTATCTTCTCATTGGAACGAGGCCTTTTTTCCACATGGGGCCTCTCCCTGGTAGGCTGTGAGCTTCTTAAAGGCAGGGTCGATCTGGTCAATGAAGTCCGTGGCCAGCCATGGGGCCTGATGTTGTACAGGTGCTCTAGGACTTGCTGTCTCCTAGTAGGTCAGCAGAGCCCCGGATAAAAAGATCGTCAATCCCCTGAGTTCCGTTTACTGGGGGAGAAAGATCCTTGACTCTAGAAGTCCTTCTTCCACCCTGTTTCCCAACACTTCCCAGTCCTTAGGTCAGCCTGGGGTACTCCATTTCTGCTGGAAAAGTCATTAGGGATTATCTAGTAAGAATGGATAAATGATGATATCGTAAAAAGATGTTCCCTAGTAGATAGGAAAATATAGTATGAAAACTGAAAAAGTTAAGAGCCATTTAATATCAGAAGAGAAATAGATAAATAGACCCACAGAGCAGAACAGAGTTCAAATCATGCCCTCTTCCCCAGTTCCTATGTTCACGTCATAAATGTGGCATTTTGAATTAGTAAAGGAAGAAGAAACTATTTTATTACATATATTTAGAGAAAAATAAAAGTATATTCCTCCTTGATTTCCAAAAGGTGGATTTAATCTACCTTTTCGTCCAGATGGATCAAAAAAATCTAAAAATAAAAAACAACATTGTACTAGAAAAGGTTAGGAGAATAGTTTTATGATCTTGACATCAAACCAAGAAGCAAAAGGGAAAAGATTGGTGTTTTTGGCTGGTTGCGGTGGCTCACGCCTGTATTCCCAGCACTTTGGGAGGCCGAGGTGGGTGGATCACAAGGCCAGTAGTTCAAGACCAGCCCGACCAACATGGTGAAACCCCGTCCTACTGAAAATACAAAAATTAGCCAGGCGTGGGGGCACATACCTGCAATCCTAGCTACTCAGGAGGCTGAGGCAGGAGAATTGCTTGAACCCGGGAGGCAGAGGTTGCAGTGAGCTAAGATCATACCACTGCATTCCAGCCTGGGCAACAGAGCAAGACTCCATCTCAAAAAAAAAAGAGAGAGAGAAAAGATTGGCTAAAAAATTTAAATTATGACACCATGTAGATGTGAATACAGAGAAAAATATTCAATGACATTTTAGCCGTGGTTACGTCTCCTGAGGGTAATGCCAAGATGTGGTCCTACGTTACTTGGGCTCTTAGAAAAACGTTAAAGAGGAGAATGTTTAGAGAAAACATGGATGTATTTGTCATATCTATCTGTCTGTCCATCTGTCTGTCTGTCATCTATCATTTATCCATATCAGAAAAATGTCGGGTAGTATCTTTAAGCTGTATACAATTTTAACTTGTATTAACCCTATTTCTTTTATTAATGGAGATTGTTTTTTCATCTTTGGTGACTTGCTTCTTGAAAAGTGCCCTCTCAGCTGGGTGCGGTGGCTCATCCCTGTAATCCCAGCACTTTGGGAGGCCAAGGCTGGTGCATCACCTGAGTTCCGGAGTTCAGAACCAGCCTGGCCACCACGGTAAAACCCCGTCTCTACTAAAAATGCAAAAATTAGCCAGGCATGATGGCATAGGCCTGTAATCCCAGCTGCTCGGGAGACTGAGGCAGGAGAACTGCTGGATCTGGGAGGTGGCGGTTGCAGTGAGCCGAGATCACGTCACTGCACTGCACTCCAGCCTGGCAACACGGTGACTCTGTCTCAGAAAAATGAAAGTGCCCCGTCCCCACCATCTTCTCTTCTTCTGAAAAAAATTAGGAGACTGTCTTCAAAAAGTAAATTTTAAAGACGTGATTTATTTTACACTAAAATACAATGCTGACTCAAAGAGCTCATCTTCAGACTTCCCGACGTGTTTGATTTGTTACCACAATTACTTTTTCTTTTCTATCCAATGGCAGATCACAAGACTCCTTTTTAATTTGGCTCTCTGCTGGTGCTTGCAGCTGGAAATTGTTTCCACTGCCTGTTTAGGGCAAGGGAAAGCCAGAGATAGAAGGAATCTTAGAATTCATCCAGTCAAATCCTCCACCCTAAAGTTGAACTCCCGCCACAAAAACCCCTCTTGACACATCCAAGTGCTCATCCCAGATGCCCCAGCCCGTGTGAACGAGGCAAAGGGCGGCGGACGGAGCACTGGCTGTTTCTGCACCTCAGAGTCACGCTGAGTTTTCTGTGCCGCTCCATCACACGGAAGAAGACTCGATTAAAGGTTGCTTTATCAAAGGCTCACTTTCTGTTCTACTGCACACTCTGACTAATAAACTTACATGGCAGTGTGCGGACATTAATGGGAATGAATCATTCCTAAATTATCAGCTCACATTATCATATAAATGATCACTTTTATTTTCTCTCCCAATAGTGCTATAATCTCTAATAAAGCAGTTTATACATGTTATAAGTGAGACTACAGTGTCCTAGAAAACTAGCATTATATCGCTTTATTAATAAAAATGCAAAATTATTCAGGCAGCTTTGATCAGATGCCTAAGTCTCTGGATCAAGCCCAGTCAGCCCACCTTACATCTGGAAGAAAAACACGTCAGACTGAGCCCTGAACACACTGCTACAGAAAGTATCCCAGGCTTGGTGTATTCAGATAAGATTGCTGATAATGGGATCTGTTTGCAGCCTGTGTCTCTCTCCCCTTCCCAACCCTAAAAATTTCTTTGGTCAGAATTTGGGACTCTAGTAGCAAAAATAAGTGGAAAACAATGACCCTACCTTTAATGCATGCTGGTCGTGATATGGACGATGAAAAGGAAGTCCTCCAGTCTAGTGAAAGGGATGATTAATATAATAACTTGGACTTAAATGAGGCCGATTGGCTCTGCAGGAACACAAAAGAAATGACCCTGAGGGGAGAAAGCAGACCTTTCTAAATCTCATCATGCATCATGTGGGACAAAAGAGCCACTGACAAGTATATTATGATGATGCTGTTTTCAACAAGTTCCGTCAAAGTCTGAAAACCACAAGCTTTGCTAGAGTTGCTCTTTGCTGAGAGAGAGAATCTGCTTTCTGTGTGCAGAATTCCATGTGAAGGAAAGAGGATCCTGTCCAGAGAGTTTTAATTTGACCCAAAACCTTAGTCAGATGACTTTTCTGTAGATCCTTCCCTTGGTCTGTCAAGAAGAGCTCTGCTGCTAAAGCCAAAAAATATTGGGAGATAAATTCCTTCCCAGAAGAAAGAACCTTGTAGACAGGTGCACACAAATACGACACGTAAACAACGGCTCTGCCTCAGACGGCTTCTGTTCGTCCTTCGAGGGTGATGGAGGGAGATTACTGCAATCTTTTAGCGTGAAAATAGCAGGTGGGATAATCAACTCCCCTGTCTATCAAGAGAGTGATTTTAAATGGGTGCCGCTCACTTGATGTTAATATAGTAGAAATTTGACTGTTTAGTCCAAAATCAAAAAATAGGGATGATTTTTCTTACAAACTTTTTATTTTAGAGAGGGAGAGAGGGAGGGAGATAGCAACTGCAGAGACTGGGCAGGATCTCCCTGTAAAGTCAGAGCCACTACTGCCTGTGGCAAAGTACCCAGCACCGTCTCCCACTAAGCCTCACTAATTTATCTTCGCCTATACATGTAAGAACCAGCACTGTCTCCCTCTAAGCCTCACTAATTTATCTTAGTCTATACATGGAAGAACCCTCTGAGACGCCAACCTTGGGCCCGATTCCCATTCTCTTTCAGGGTTTTTTAAGGTGAGCAGTGAGCGGCTTTGGAGCCACTAAGCCTGCGTGTTGCCTGGGATCTAAAAGCCGTGCCCAGATGCCATGAGCCATCCCTTTCATCATCTTTTTAAAGCAGACCTGTTAGCTCTGCCAGCTAGGACAACCCCTTGGCTAGCTGCCTTTTGTCTTCTGCACATCTCCTTTGCCAGTACCCTTGGAGAAGTCAGACATTACAAAACATGACAAAAATAACACCAATTTCTGGTTAAATAAAGTATGTCAACCCAGGTTTTCTTAACCAGGGAAGATCGTTTGGTGAGGAGCTTCACAGACCTCAGGCTAACGCTTCCACCTGCTTCTGCATCACTTTCAGACCACGAGACCCGATAGTTATAACACCCTGGAGTGCAGTGAACAGAAGAAATGAACCCTTAACGCTGGCCAGTTCCTTCTCTTCTGACCTTCTGAGTACTTTTATGTGCGTTATCTCATTTGCTCTTCGAAACATCTCTGTGAAGAGAGTAAGGTAGATCGTACTCCCACTTTTAGAAATAAAATTTCTGAGGCTCAGAAAAGTTAAGTAATTTGCCAGGATTACACAGCTGGTAGATTTTAGCTGAAAAACGAAGTTTCTATTCTGCTCCTAAATTCTATCTTCTTGAGGACATCAGGGTAAAAGGTCCAATCAATGAGAAGCAGTTACTTTTGTAAATCACTCATGTTTGAAATAAATAGCTCAACGTTCTTAACTCTTTACAATTACAGACTGTCACCTCCAACTACTGAATTAAAAGTTTTTGATAAATTCCCAGCCAAAAAGAGACTGAAACTTGCCATTATCCCTTTTTCTATTTGTATAACTTAATTTTGATTTAAATGAGAATAAGATTTAACCAACAATTAGCATAATCTAATGTAATTGCTCATGTTACTTTGTGGAATGTAAATAAACGGATCAATACTTTAAACAGCCGATTATTCTATAGGCATACTAGCAATCTTTATAGTAACTTTTTATTTCTAAAACATGCATTTTGATATATATTAACAACTCTAAGGTAGCTGCTTCATCCATCAAGTAAACAATGTATACTTTAAGACTGTTCGCTTGAAGTCCTAAGATATAGACTATATTGAACTCAAAGCACATTCTTTTTCCTTCCTCCCATAACCAAATGAACAGATAGAAAGTTATTCCAGTTTTAAAGAGAACTAATATCACTGGATTCTTATTTTACGCCGTAAGTTTTGCATGTACCATGTCTTTGCTTCTTCAATTTTGCCATTGAGGGGCTGGGTCTCAGAAAAGTTAAATAATTTGCTCATGGTCATGCAGTTACTTAGTGGTAAAAACAATATTCAATCCCAGGTCTTTTTTTCTGCATTGTGCTATTTCACAAGTGGTGTTATTATTTTTTTCTTATAAATGGGCAAATAAACAAAATCATATGCAAAGTCTTCCTATTTATGGAAGGCCTAAGAAAGATGTGGACGATGGAAATAGAAAATAATCATTCTTCAGGGAAAGTTAAATGTAAGTTAACTTTTAGAGAAAATTAGTGATGGATGTGGGAATACGTCAATCAAAAAAGTGACCTATTGAATGATTTGCACCTGTATTTGTAAAACCAGACAACCCATGTATCTTGTAATTACGTGACATGTCTTAAGTAAATAAAATATTTGTTATGTTCCTTATCTGATTTTATATAAGTTTAGAACGCTGTAGGAAAGGTGGCAGGACTGAAAATATAACCTCTAAAACCGGGACAAAATTCTGACTTAAAATCATATTTTTGTGAGATCCAGCTGTGGAAATTGCAATGCATTTAGGCTAAATAAATGGCGAAGTGAAGAGATTTTGATTTTAAACAGTGTTCACAGTATTACCAAGAAGGGTGACATAAATATACATACAGAAAGGTTTTTCCCTCGGATTCAAGCTTGGTCGTATTCTCTCCACTGCACCTCGTGAGTATGTATTGCAAGCACTTTTTTATGAGTCCAGTTTCTAAAAAGTGAGACTGGTGGATGCCCGCCTGCCTGCGTACCACCGTTCTCCCCTCTGCTGTAGTTTGTACTGGTAATCATCATCCTGGGTATCTATAGAAAGTCTTTTGGTTCACAAAAGACTTTATATCTTTTATTTCATATTCCTTGTATCCTGTCAATAATCCTGTGGAGTAGGATTCATGGCAAAATCGCCATCAGTTCCGATTCTCACTAGATGGTATCGTTATTTTCTTGTGCTCCTATATGTTTGGAAGTTGATTCGTCGCAGCTCACAATTGCTGGTGTACGTATTTTAACCTTGGTACGTTCATATTAACACTGGTTGGGAGAATGGTTAGAATGGCAACTTGGCAGTCTGGGGACGTTTTCCTTGTGGTGATGTGACATAAACCCCACCCCGGTACCCAGCTCAGCCTGCTCCTCTACTCACGGCGTCTGTCACGACCCGGCCCTCACCTGCGTCTCATCTCTCTCCTCCCTTCCCTTCTTGTTAGATATTTTAATATTTCTGTAGCATTTTCCGCAGTTGAATTTATCTTGTTCATTTTCTTTTATTATTGCCTCTTCCAAGTAGAACAGAAGCATCACAAAGATACAGACTTTTTATTTTTATTTATTTATTTATTATTTATTTTGAGATAAAGTCTTGCTGTCGCCCAGGCTGGAGTGCAGTGGGGCAATCTCGGCTCACTGCAACCTCCACCTCCTGGATTCAAGCGATTCTCCTGCCTCAGCCTCCTGAGTAGCTGGGATTACAGGCGTGTGCCACCATGTCTGGCTAGTTTTTGTATTTTTAGTAGAGATGGGGTTTCACCATGTTGACCAGGCTGGTCTCGAACTCCTGACCTCAGGTGATCCGCCTCGGCCTCCCAAAGTGCTGGGATTACAGGTGTGAGCCACCATGCCCAGCCCAGATTTATTTATTTTTTTAATTGGGTACATGGTATCATCCAGAGTATAGAGCAACAGGTGTGTGAATGAAGGCTGAATCTAAATGGCCACGCCTTGAACTACACAACCCTTCCGCCCTGATCAAAGCTGGCTGGGCAACAGTAGGGCACTTGACTCAGGGCAGCCAAGCCTGACGTTGGACAGGGATGCCTGACACAGACTGGAGCAGAAAAAGGAGGCCGACCAGGCAGATTCCCTCCCTTAGGAATTTGAAGCAAGAGCCATAAAGAGAATCAACATTACATGGCGGCTGTGGAGTGAAAACGTGGATAGAAAGCAGTTCTAAGGTGTGATCTGAGTCCAACGGGGATGGAGACAAGTTGAATATGAAGAAATGCTTAAAAGACAAAGAGAAAAGGTATGTCCGGAAGGAACAAAGCTCACTTAGTTCTGTGGTGTGAGGAGAAGTCCCGTGAAGAGCCAGTTGAAACGGTGGAGTCAGGGCGTGAAGAGGCACAAGCCGCCCGGGAGCTCAGTGCAGCCTCGTCTCAAACAGACCCTGCTTCCCTCGTTCCCTCCAGGGGAACCGGTGCTGCCCAGCTCTCCTTGTCTGTGGCAGGAGGCGTGCTTCCTTGGTGTCTGCGTTCCTAGAGGACCTCTGTTCTTTTATCCAAGAGAAACCGATCAACTGCCCTTGGTGTCGAATTCAGAGTGCCACACCTTTGGCTCTATTCTGGGAAAGAATCATCTAACATTAGGACATAATTTTATAATTTACAGAGTGCTTTAATGTGTGTTATGCCATGCGCTTCTCACGGCAACCTCCCTCTGTCATGTTTCTGTATTTCCTCCAGGTGGGAAATTTCTCTCTCACACATTCTTGATCTCTCCTTTCACAGGCATCGCGGATTTATTTGAGAAAATGCCCTACATTTATGTATTAAACACGAAGCCTCTAGAAAGCAGTTTATCTCTCAGTGCTGAGTGTCACGTCTCATACCGCACTGCTGCTAAATGAAAGCTTTCTTGGCGGGGGACAGGGTCTCACTCTGTCGTCCCAGCTGGAATTCGGTGGCACAATCATGGCCCCCTGTAGCCTTGACTTCCTGGGCTCAAACAGTCCTCCCACCTCAGCCTCCCAAGTTGCTGAGTTGAGGCATGCATCACTAGGCCTGGCTAGTTTTTTTTTTTTATGTTTTGTAGAGACAAGGTCTCCCCATGTTGTCCGGGTTAGTCTCGAACTCCTGAGCTCAAGCAATCCTCCTGCCTTGGTTTCTCAAATTACTGGGATTATAGGTATGAGCTACCACTGTACACAGCCAAATAAAATATTTGGTAAAATACTGAACTGGTTTTAAGACTGAGTGTGGAACAATTCCACAAACTACGGTTGCACTTATTAATATTATACTACTGAATTAGACCTTAAGTCATAAACTTTGGGAGTTGTCACTTAGAAAACTTCTGGCCAAGTGTGGTGGCCCACACCTGTAATCCCAGCACTTTGGGGTGCCAAGGCAGGCAGATCACCCGAGGTCAGGAGTTCGAGACTAGCCTGGCCAACATGGTGAAACTCCATGTCTACTAAAAATACAAAAATTAGCTGGGCGCGGTGGTGGGTTCCTGTAATTCCAGCTACTCAAGGCAAGAGAATCTCTGGAACCCAGGAGGCAGAGGTTGCAGTGAACCGAGATTGTGCCACTGTCCTCCAACCTGGGCGGCAGAGCAAGACTCTGTCTCAAAAAAAAAGTACATATTTCTTCCTGAAGTGTATTTACATTTTTACATTTTGTCCATAATAGTTTCTGGAGAGCCTATTATAATATTTATAGTATGAATTTGTAAATAAATGAAAAAATCCACTTAAAACATGTGTCCAGTTATAAAATTAGTAAACAGTTTCAGATTCATTTATTTTAGTTATTCCAAGCATTTGGTTAGGTTTTTATTTCTTCAAGTCATAGTTTCCTGTAGTATGTCTTGATGAGGCTATTTATATTTGGTGATTGCTTTTCTTCCTATGTAAGTGGTGTTCTGAGGACTGAGTCTGGGTGAATAAGGTCATTATCCATAGGATCCACATTTGCCTCAAAGATGCTAGGATTGCCCTTTGTTTTATCTTGCTGTTTTATTTTCAAAGATGCAGAAGTAAAGTGGAGAGAAGCAAATCAGCAACCAAAATGCACAAAATTACAGGCCTTTCTCAAAGGTAGTAGAGATCGCACTGGAATTTTGCAGAAGATTAATAAATTTCCCGTTATTACTACTAGGTATCAGGCTCTAAGCAACTATATTGTTATATTCTAAGGTCATATGTTTGGGATCCTTGATCATCTTTCATCATCAGTGTTAGCTGAGAGTAGCATAGAAAAGAAAACAGACAAGATAGCATTTGTTCTTTGGATAATTCTTTGAGAAAGTTGGTGATTTTCTGTTTCCTTAGCTATTCTATTAAATGGGTCATCATGCATTCTATATATGAATATAATTTTATAGCTTTGTTGAGCCAGTTAAATAAGCAAGTGGTATGATTCTGCCAGAAAGTCTCTTCTCTCTATGCTAAAGTGTTATACTCACTCACACAAAACCATGCTCACTGACCAACCACCTTCCCTTGTATGTGCTATGAAGCCAGCCCTGAAAATGTTTCCATTTGCTTGGAGAAATGATTGTGTAACATTCAAACATTCAGAGTGGCAGAATTTTAAATTCAAAAAATAAATTCTTATACTTGTGCAGTAATTTACCAAGTGAGAAACAAACAAAGACACATGAACACGTATGTTTATTTCAGCACTATTTACAATTGCAAAGACTTGGAACCAACCCAAATGCCCATCAATGATAGACCGGATAAAGAAAATGTGGCACATATACACCATGGAATACTATGTAGCCGTGAAAAAGGATGAGTTCATGTCCTTTGCAGGGACATGAATGAAGCTGGAAACCATCATTCTCAGCAATTTAACACAGGAACAGAAAACCAAACACCGCATGTTCTCGCAGAACGCATGGACACAGCGGGAACATCACACACTGGGGCCTGTCGGTGGGTGGAGGCTAGGGGAGGGATAGCATTAGGACAAATACCTAATGCATGCAGGGCTTAAAACCTAGATGATAGGTTGACAGATGCAGCAAACCACCATGGCACATGTATTCCTAGGTAACAAACCTGCACGTTCTGCACATGCATACCAGAACTTAAAGTAAAAATGAATTTAAAAAAATTTAAAAAGTGAAACAGAAAAAAAGTTATATTGATAAGAAAAAGGCAGATCCACAGAGTTTGCCTTACTTACAAATATTCCTCCTATTTTATTTATTTATTCACCAAATATTTATGTCACACATCGTTAGATCTTGATCAAAAGGTGAAATGTGGAAGTTGTCCGTTTCAAAATGGAGTGACTTGTGTTAAAACCACCACAACGAAACACTCTGACAACTAGAGCCAGGGAAAGCCGTGATGCCTGATAACAAAAGCAGCACAAAAGGCTCTGCTACACATACATACACACACACAGCAAATAAAGAGTAGAAAGAGTAAGATTGTGATACACTACACTGGAGACTGTATTTAAAGTACACAGGGTAATTCGGTGTTTTAAAAGTTGACAGTTAATTCGTGAAAGAAAACAGTGACATTGTGGAAACAGTACAGAATGTTTACATCAGAATATGGCTAGCCTGGCTTTCTCGGGAAAACGGCTTCATGTGTGAAACGCAGTTTCCCAGTCCCAGCGTGATGAATGTGTGATAGCTGTTTCAAAGCTTTGTTGGCTGGTTACATCCGATGAGGCAACACAGTTAAACTGCTGTGTAAACTGTCCAGTAAGACAGCATATCTTTCTGGTCAAAGCTCCTTTTCTTCTGGCCAGAGTTCATTAATTATATTACCTATTACCCCATTTTTGTGAGAATAAAAATTGCTGCATTTCACATTTCTCTTGACAGTCACTTCTTTGCAAGGTTTCTGCTCTTTTAGCTGGTGCCTCTGCTGCTTTTTTCACTTGTTCTTTGCTCCAAATCAAGTGTTCAGGGCTTTTTGACTCCACGGTAACTAGTGACAATTATGTGACAAGAACTGAGGAATAAAAGTCTTCGTTGTGCTGAGTTATTAACAAAGGAAACATTTGCTTAACCAACAGCAAAAAAAGGCATCATTACTAGTGGTCACTGTCTGGAAGAGACTGGAAATATTTTAATTATAGTAGCCTTCTACTGCAGTTTGCTCATTTCAATGAGAGAAGTTTCTAGTCTTTCTTGAAATATTTTTACATTTTGTCTAATGACTTCCTGATTTCTCAGACTAAATTAAAAACCTGGAGGGGACTTTTTTTATTGCAGGGCATCGTGAGTGATTTAAAAAAATAATGTATAAAACACAGTCCTCCTTTAGAGAGTTATGATTTGTCTCCCAGCATAATTATAAGTTCATGAAAACTAGGAAATGATTTTCAATGGTTGAGAGACTGAACTTTCAAGATAGTGATGACTCGTAAGGGACTACAAATGTATTGGGGAATACTAAAAACAAGTTACTTGATTCTGAGGATTCAAAGAAATAACATGTATAGTGGAAAGAGGCAATGTATACCAGATCACATGTCATTACTAACAAAAGAAAAAAACAGACAGGGCTACGTTGCAGGTAATCTTGCTCTGTGCCAGGAGTAGAGAAATAATATCACAATGAATACTATAGAAGTTATGTTTCAAAACAATACACAATTTTAAAGTTTCATCTTCAGCCCCTTTATGATATAAATCAGGGGGAAAAGGCATATAATATACAGATACCAGCTGAAGGAAGCATACATGCAGAAGCCATCGCCGGAAGCACTTCTGCATTACCCCTTAAAAATCACTGAAGTTTGAGATAGACAGGCTGATGTTTTTTACTCGTTCAGAAGGTCAAAGACAATTAAGTCTGTTATCCTAAATATTTACGCTTATATAATTCTTTACAGTTTACAAAGTGGTTTTGCATAAGTTATCCCTTTAATGAGTGTAGACAATGCTCAATGCAGCAGGTTGTGAGGAAAACGTGTTTTCTACTTAGTGTGTTTAAATCCTGAGGCTGGCTGGGCGGGAACACACCTGACTGCAGTGCTGTGGGGCTCATGGAGGGAGCCGATCAAGGGTGTAAAGGTGATTTATGGAGGAAGCTGTGGGTGGCATCTATTATTTTCTTTGTCTACATCCTTTTCTTTTGGAAATTGCCCTTTCTCTTGGCATGATTCGGATGAGGCTATCAATCAAAGGGTAGTGCGCCCCTCTGTGCCACAGAGGTGGCTACATGAACCGAGGTGGTAAATCAGAATGCACTGTGCTTCAAACCACTGTAATTAGTCACCATGATCGGTGTGGGGCCAATCAGATTTAAGCAGGGTCACGTCACTTGAAGTCCTTGTTTAAGGTGATCATTTGGATGTTTGAAGAGAGAGCCTCTGTGTCCTACTGAGGGCAACATCTGTGTAGCTCTGAATCTGCTGGTGGCTATCTGTTCCTAATACGTGGGGGGAAAACTTCTGGAAAATGTAGCCGATCGGAAAGAAAAAGAGCCAAGAAGGACAGAGAGGACGGTTTTGAGCAGCTATGCTAAGCCCGTCAACTCTTGATATTTTTACTTACGTAAGCCAGCATAACTCATATTTGCTTGGATGTATTCGAAATGTGTTTCTGTCATTTATATCCAAAAGAGTTCTGAATAATCCAGACTCAATTTTTTTGAGGTCCTAGTTCTATCTAACTTTCTGTCAATCAATCATCCATCTTAAAGATTTCTCTACACATTCCAGCTAGGATAAATGCATTTATTAGTTCAATAAGTATTCCCTGAATGTCTTGCCAGCACTGGAAAAGTGCGGGTTATGATGTATTTCTCTCCCTTCCTTTTACCATTCCTCCTAAGAGCTATGAAGTACTGTGACTATTAAGCTGATTGACTATCCCCATGATTATAGCATGAATGTCATCAGAAGGTTTTGTGCTCTTTCAAAGCGTAATTCCTTCCTCTGACATTACGAGTGTTCAAGAGATCACTGGCATTTATGAACGTGTATTCATATTTATGAACGTGTAGACGTGGTGACGGATTACAACGGTTTCAAACAGGTAAACAGGAAAGTATCATGTGAGAAACGTAGCAGGGACATCCATCCAGGCTGGTGCCGCTACACGCTCCGTGGGGTAGGGGCTGGCCCTGCTTCAACCATTAGTCAACAGCCTTTGAAGTCTGAGACATTTATGGACGTGCTTTCAGTCAGGTGAAAAGGAGAACGGGAAACGACTTTTTCTTTGTGTCTTTGATGACGTATCTTCTTATCTGTGTCTGAATATATGTCATGTTATAAACCAAGACTCACAGCAGTGTCAAATGGAAATTAGGCTTTCCACATGCTGATTTTGTAGATAACTAAAAATTACTTCTTTAAGTGATAACATTGTTTTATAACATTAAAATATTTGAAAGGGATCTTAAATCACACATTTCTATGTTTTCTTAAGCAAATGTGGTAATAATAATGTGGTTTCCTAAGTGGATTCCATGTGCCAAACCCCATGTTCGCCACTGACATTCAACATTTCATTTAGACCCAGCCCTGTGAGAGAAGAGATGGGCTCCTTATTTAAGGGAGTAGTAAACTGAGAATCATGGTTACGGAACTTAGGCAAGATCACAAACCCACAGGGTGGTAGAGCTGGGATTTGAACTCAGATATGTCTGACTCCACAGCTGTTATTTTAAATACCGTGTCATCATTAAGAATATAAAGGATGTGTTTTGCAAAGATTAAATGACGTTCTCTCTGGCTACAAACAGTCTAAACTATTTGTCCTGGTGCAAATGTCCTGGTGCACGCTGCTCTTTCTTTTGAGTCATGTCTGCCTTTTACAATTTTCCCTATATTTTTTTCTTTATTGTTAGAATGCTAGCTAGAACTCTTGGCTATTGTAAGCAGACCTGACTATAGCAAAATGCATCCTCCATTTCAGCTGATTGCGTCTTACCCGCTTTAAGGCTAAATACGTTTGCTAGTGATTTCAGGCCCTCTGTGTAGCCATGCAGAGGCAGTAATGATGGTAATAACATAGTGATCATTTACTGAACACCCTCTCTAAGCCACTAGGTGTATTACTTATGTGTCTACTTAATCTCCACTTTTAGACACTTCTATTGGTTACTCAGGACTTGCCCCCAACTGTTTTCTAGGTCTCAGGTAATTTTCAAACAGATAATATTGGCTGATAAATGATACCATGCGTAAGTGAGCTATTCAGACACACACACACACACACATGTGTACTCTCATCTACATGTACACTCAGAAACTCGGATTGCTTCCATTGATCTTTCTGCTTCTGGTCAGACTTTGGCAAGGATAAAGATCAGAATGAGAGAACCTAGAATGGTGATACGCCAAGTACACCGTCAACAGAGTCACAATATGCTTGCTTGGAAATGATCGAACTTCTTCCGTTAAGTACTAGAAGATTTGAAGACATCTTATTAATCGGTGTAATCACTCGTTATAAAGCATTCTCAGTACCTACAGCTACACAAGATAGGAAGTTCATCTTTCAATGAATGCTTCTCAATCACACCAACATCGGTGTGTTTTGCTGTTCTATTTCCTCAGGAGTCATTAGGTGGTTGATTCATGCAACATGAGCGCACGTTGTTAGACACGGTGCCACCTGATAACTTTTGCGAAGTGTGCGCTGTGAGTCGATCCTTAGTGAAATGAACTTTTGCTGAAGTGTCCCCACCGGAGCAACATTCATATGTAGTTTTCTGGATTCGTACACATTTATCTAAATATAAAGGGATAGATTTTTCATGTGTGCTTGATTTATAACATTTAATGCTATTCCTCTCTGACATCAGGTTCAAAACAAAAAACAGAGAAACAGTGGTTTTCTTGAAGGAGACCGGATGTAACGGCTGGATAGGCTGACATTTCTTTTGATTTGGTTTTGGAGAAAGTTTTTGAATGGCTTGTGTGTTATAGTCCGTATGAGTTTTCCCTGAGCTAACATGGCCAAGTAGGAGTGTGTGTGTGTGTGTGCATGTGCACACACATGTGTAAGTGTGCACGTGTTTGTGTGATATGGCCAGATACTGCTACTCAAGTGCTGAGACCATTGAACTTTACAGATGTGATTCAATTTATATTTGGACCTACCTCTAAAAGTATCTAATAGAAATTTAATACCTTTAGTAAACTGCACATTCTAAGCATGGTTTTATCTTGCTTTTCAATAGGCCAGAAAAAAACTGGACTAAAATTATACCTTGAGAAAGTTATAGACCTTAGCAGATCAGCCTTGAGCATTCTCATCTGAAAGACTTCGTGTTATTACTCAGACGTTTCAGGAGACACGCATATAAGAGAAGACCTTAAAGGACATCGGGTTCAACTGTCTCTGGGTGCTTCAATTTGTTCTCATGATATTCCCCTTGCCAGTAAAAATCTGCCCTGATTCAAAGAGATGAGTTTATTGTTACTTAATTTGTCTACCTTCAATATTCTTGGATCTTTGGACATATTTTTGAATTTTTTATATTCATGTTTTACTCTTCATTACATTGCTTCCAGGTTCTAGACTTCATTAATAATTATGATCGTTATTAAATATTGCAGTGTTTCCAAAAATCCAGCTCTTCTGCCTGCTGTGAGATTTATATTGTGAAGATGTGATTAATCAGATTCCTGATGTTCAGCAGGATACTAGATGAGAAATGCCAGAGAAGATGGTGAAGGTTTAAATTTGGAGATATAAATGCGTTGGTAGAAAATTTGAAAGTGGTTTTATCAGTGATAACTATGTGTACCTGGCCATGTCTTCAAGGGTAATTTAATCGAATAGTTAGACCTGCTCTAAAGAACGACACTCTAGAAAACTCATGTGACACAACACTTTTTTTTAAATCAGTCTTCGTGTCTAGAGGTTGATATTAATTCTTGGCAAAAGGATGAGTTTGTGGCTGCTGCCGTGGCTTCATCCATGCTTTAATTGATTTTCCTTGGACGGTGTTTCCTGTTCTCTCACATAATTCTGTGCATCGTTTTACACTCTAGACAGTAACGTCATTTCAGAGGGAGGAATCCCCAACGGTTAGCTTAGAAGTCAATACTGAAGCCACAGCTAGGATGAGTCCTGCCCGGAGCGGCTGCTTGTGTGACTTCGGGCTCATTATGCCTTTCCACCTTTTTTTAACAGATAGGTACTTTTCTGTTTGAGGTAGTTTAAATAATACAGAACAGCAGAATGTGCAATGTGGTCTCATCTGCTCTAGCCCTTCATCTCATTCTCTAGATGTAACCACTGTTAAACACTGGCCATGTAGCATTCCAGATCATTCACTATATCCATACAGACACACGTATTTTGTTAATAAAAACTTAATTTTGCTACTTATGATATTTTTTGTACTGAGGTATTACCAAAATATTCTTCCAAATGAATTTAATTTCATATACTTTAATATTTTTATTTCCTTCAAAGTATTCTAGAATATAGATGTATCCTAAGTTATTTTACCAAATAACTTTTAGGTTGCCTTCAAAATTTTAATATTACAAATAATGCTGCAGTGAGGGAAATTGCACATAATATGTTTGCACACATCAAAAAGTATTTCTGAGGAATAAATGGCTAAAAATTTCATTGCTGAGGTAATAATTTTGCTTCTTAAATGTTTTGATAGATTCAGATGAATTGCTCTCCAAAACATTTGTATAGATTTGTAATCCATCAAGTTTTTTAAACTGAGCTCTAATTTTCTTGTGCAAAAATGAGGATAAATTACCTTTTTTCTCAAGGTTAATATGAGGATTAGATAAGGCAATGCATGTAAATCACTTAGCACCATGTCTGACCAAAAGTGGGTGTCTGGTAAATCTTTATTCCCATCTGTTTGCTTTCCAACTACTCTACTTTATACAAAGCAGCAACATGCAATTGTTAGATAGGTCTGATTTTTCCTCTCAATTTTTCCAGTTAGATTAAGTGCACTGTTCTCAGCACTCTGATATTTAGACCTACATCAGTCCTGAATTTCTTGTCTCAGTCAGAGTTTGTTCTGGTCACTATTGTTATGTATTGGCCATTGTCCTTCTGTGACATACAGTACCCATCAAAATCAGAATCTCAATTTTCTTTCTTTCTTTTTTTTTTTTTGAGGCAGAGTCTTGCTCTGTTGCCCAGGCTGGAGTGCAATGGCATGATCTTCGCTCACTGCAACCTTCGCCTCCCAGGTTCAAGTGACTCTCCTGCCTCAGCCTGCTGAGTAGCTGGGATTATAGGTGCATGCTGCCACCCGTGGCTAATTTTTGTATTTTTAGTAGAGAGGAGGTTTCACCACGTTGGTCAGGCTGGTCTTGAACTCCTGACCTCATGATCCTCCCACCTTGACCTCCCAAAGTGCTGAGATGACAGATGTGAGCCACGGCACCTGGCCAGAATCTCAGTGTTTTAAAAGAACTTTGCAGACGTCTTCTCAGCCTTCTTGTGGCTCTCCATTTCCATGTTTTGAGGATCTTAAGACATGGATTTATAGTTTAAATGATTCAACATTAAAGTGTCCCCATCGACTCCGTCTCGCAAAACGTCATAAAGGTGGCTCTGAGAGATTACAGATCCTAGATTCCAAGGCTCCTCATCACGATGCCCACGCTGTCCGCTCTTTTGTTGAAGGACTCTGGGGGGCGCTCTGGTGTTTCCTTTCCAAAGTACCCACGCTTCCTTGACACCTTTGCTTTCTAGGATTGCATATACCTTCCTTAAAAAGTACTGTATTTTTCCTGGGTCCTTAATTTATGACTTCCATTGAGTCTCATCTCAAAGCAGAGATGAGTCCTGTCTGAGAAGTGAAACGTGATGCAAGACCATTCCGTAAAGGAGACTCGTCTTTCGCTTCAAGTATTTGTGGCACATGAGATTGAGCCAGGTTTACAAGCTACCTTCGAGAAACGTCTAGGCCTGGGCCCTGGTGGTCTCCAAGTCTGGGTGTGCTCTCCATTCATCTGAAAACGGCCTCATGACCGTCTCATGAATGCTTACCCTCCAGTTACCCGCCACAGAAACAACTCCGAGTGTGACGACCGCTTCATTTTTTAAATAGATGTGCAGATGCTACGTCAGGTGCTTTACAAATGTTTGCTCATTTAATCCTCAACGGCTGCCCAGTTTTTTCTGGTTTAGCCCCTAAAGAGAGGCTAAAATGTCTGTAATACCTTGTCTGTACAGCAACCTTCAGGTACTTGGAAGACAACCGCCAGGTTCACAGGAGTCTACACTCCTTCAAATTAACGGGTCCCAGTTTGGTCAGTTCCACACACGGCACAGTTGTGAGTTACTTCATATCCTGACCACTCTCCTTTGAATGTTTTTTGTTTTTTAATGACTCAGAGATGCTGGCTCACAGATGTGTTTTGCTTGACACGCTATCTCTTTGTTTTGTTTCGAAATACAAAGTAAAAGCAAAAGGAATTTGAATAGCTTTCTGCGGGGCACACCCTCTCCAGCTTCACGTTGCACCGGTGCCTCCGTCTTAGTCCCAGCTTCACGCAACTGGGTCCCCAAAGGTGTTTACGTTTACGACCCCTGCTAGTGCCGTGTTCAGAACTGCACCTAGATGCCATCTAGCCAGTCACAGCCCAGGCAAGGAGGTCCTTCGTGCTACGATGGGAGCAGTACTGCAAATTCAGATTTGTCGATTTCAGCTTCTTCCTTACAAGGCATTTGTAGCCCATGAGTCGGGCGTTCCTCCACACAGCGTCTGAAGCTGGATTTAATCATCTTTACCTTCCAAATAAACAATCCACTTGCACCAAAGCATTACTAAGAGTGAATAGTTTATCGACAATCGGAGGAAAAAGAGAGGGTTTGTGGACACAGCACACCCCTCCACGTTCATTTTCTCAGCCTTGTAGCTCTTCAGTCTTCCCTACCTTCCATTCCGCTTTTTCACTGCTCCCGCTTGGATACAATGGTTCCTGCTTCCCGTCCCACAATCTGCTCTCTGGGGCTTCTCAGTCTCTTCCCTTAGCCGTGCAGTCTTGGCCCAGCCGTGCCACACCCAGGGGTCACACCTGTCACCCCTCCGTGAACGACAGGCCCTGTGCACAGCAGTCAGCGAGTGACTGCAGTAACCCAAACCCACTGTCTTCGTATCACAGTGACATCAGCTGTGGTAGAGCTCAGCCGTGTATCGGACAGAAAGGCCACTTCCATTAATGAAGTTAACACAGCTGACTATCCCAGGTCTGTAAATACGGCACTGCTGCATGGACGCTGTCACTAGAAACTGTTTGTACATGAGCTGTCACTGATTGTAAGGACGGTCAGTCCTGGTGACGATATTTTAGATTTGATTTTATGTAAACCAAGGTGGGTAACTGAATTTTAAGTAACCACAATTAAAACTGTGTAATGAGAAAGTTCTGGAAGATGGCTCGGATCGCTGTCCTTCCCTGTGCGGATCTTGCCATCGTGCCTTGGCTGGTCCGCTGTCCTGTGATGGCGACGGTTTGTGTCTTATTTTGTCACTCTCCCTTCACCTTACACATACACTATAGCTGCTGCATCCCAGATTACAGCTAGACGCTGCTGCATTTCTTTCCCTCCTGAGTTTTGGCATAAAGTGTGTTTTGAATCTCCTGATACAGGGAATTTTGCAAAAGGTAAAGAATTGTGAAGTGAGCATTTCCGACTCTGCGAACATTGGAATCGAATGCAGCAACATTACGGAATGATGGGATTTTAGAGCTGGAAGGACCTTACAGATCATCTAATCGGATCCTCCCCTACGTTTAAGCATGTGGAGATTTAGGCCTGAAAAGGTCAGCCTTTTGCTGAGAGTCACGGAGCCATTTCATTTCAGAACCAAGAATAGAACTCGGCCACCCTGACCCTGGTCTAATCGCTCAGCTGCATCCAGCTTTCATGTAAAAGCAAGTAAGCAAAGTGGCCTATTTCTCAGCATTGTTCTGTTTTTACTGAGAGCGAAGGGGACCATGTGCTACTTACAGTAATCTCTAAAAATTTCATAGTAATCCTTGCGTTATCCTGTTAAACTATTGCTGTAGCTCTGTGCTTAATAGATTGAAATCTATTATTCATCATGCCATCTTGTTCCTGTTCGAATAACATTATCCTTATGACTAACACTTTACGGAGACATGCTTGATTTCTTAGCAGAGTGAGACGATACATCAATAGGACAAAGGGTTTTCATTTGTGAATAGAATTCAGTAGATCTTTTTCAAGCACCTACTCTGAGCGTGGCATTCTCTTTGGTACTTTTTTGGATGTAGAGGCAACGTACGGCATCCCTTTTGGCCTCAGGTAACTGACATTCTGCTGTGTGCCTCTGAGTGTCCAGAAGCGCCTGAAGCAGAACGCAGCCCTGCGCCTGAGGAGGCGGTGTGGTGTGCTGGCTCAGCCGCTGGGTCTGCACCCTGCTTCTGTGGTTTAGTAGCTGTGTTACCTCTGGCAAGCGACTGCAGTCAAGCCTGAGCGTCCACACCTGCGGACAAAATGCACTAACTTCATATAGTCATTTCAAAAATTCTGATAAAACACGCGTCAGAAATCATTTAGCACATCCCTGACACGTAGTGCTCAAAAACGTTAGCTAATATTTAAAATCTTTATCGCCTGTGTCAGTGATTCTCTATTTTCAAAGCACAGAGAAGAGTGAAGCCAATGATCTCACCACATTTAAGAGAAGAAAACTTCGGCTTTGGGCAGATTTCATTGATTGATTGACGACTGTTTGATTGATTTAGTTGTGCTAGTGAGGCTCGGTGGAGCACATTTGCCCATACAGCAATCTCAAGTGTTGAAGAAAAATTCTTAGGATGAAGTCAGGACTAGCAATCACTTCAGTGGGGTATCTTTAATTTTGCATTGTTTGACCCTCCAGATAGAAGTCTCCCTCCCTCTGATTGTCAGTTTTTATTAGTCACCTCAGAGTCTCAAAGGCCTCCTGATTGGATGTCAATTTCTTGGGTTCTCACCCCGTCTTATCTCTAAGTCACTCTGTTGTTGGTAGATTAGCCTCTCAGAGGAAACATTTGAACCAAATGGTACGAAGTATCTTGGAAACACTTGAAGTAGACTGTTCGCTGATCTAAAACAATCAAATGAACTAATTACTTGCCACGTTTTTTTTCTTGTGGTTCTTAATTTATATACATGTAAAATAATTTTTATATATTAATAATTAAATATATTCATTTTCCCTGTTTAATAGAAAGAATATGTATAATATATAATAAATATATTGCATATATATGAAAGAATATATACATATTATATATTGTTTTAATCTATATTATATATATTCTTAGTATATATATAATTTTTTTAAATGGGGAAAACTATGGGCAAGGAAAATGACCTTATGCATCTGTATAGTCTGAAAAAGTAAATTATGGCTAATTTAAAATGAAATGTTTCTTAAACAATTTTGCAGTCAGGCTATTAATAATCATCTTTGCAAAGCGGACAACACACACCAGAGCATATTGGAATATTAGGGATTCATGAATCGCTGTCAGTTTGAATTTGTTTGTATTTTCTCATCGCTAAAAATGCTGTGATCTAGCATGCAGAGGGAAAAAGTGCTGGAAAATAAGAGTGTTGTTAAATATTTTTGTTAGACAATTTAGATGTGTGAGAAATTAATTAGTGATATAAAGTACGTATTTGGATAATCAATACCAGTGGACACTAAACACTTGTTGGCTAAACAGTCAATTAAGATGCTTTTTTTCTAGAGTCATCTAGATGCCGACATCCATTCTTCAACTCCGTTTGCATGTCCAGGCAGAGCTTCTTTTAAAAAATTGTTCAAATACAAGAAAATTCTAACAGTAAAATAATTGAAAATTTGAAAGGCTGAGAAAAATCATGATTCCAATGTATTATATTGGAGTTGAAACCTGAGACTTGTGAATCAACATCACACAATCTTTTAAAATATGAGAAAATATACACTTGAATTAAGAATAACACTAAATCCAACTAAGAAAAGAAAAATCAAATTCCCTGTGAAACAAAGCATCCCCACAAGACTTCATTTCATTCCACTCCTGACTTCGTGATCACTCAGATAGTTCCAAAGGCAGGAAACGTTGCATTTTCTACAGTTTTCCATCATGTAATCATTTTACGAAACATTCAAACCAATACAGCTCTCTTAAATTGTAGACTCTTCTCTCTTTGTGTATCACCAGTTCTTTCTATCAGTTCACGGGATGAATGCAAAATAAACACAGCTCCCTGGGCGAGTGCAGCTGACCCACAGCTGGCCTCTCACACACTCGCGCTTTGTCGCTCTTTCTCTCAGTTCTTTCCAGCCTGCCCTGGAGCTCATGAGGTGACCCCAGAGTGTGCCGCATACTTGGATAGGATTAAGAAGAGAAGGACCCCAGGAAGGTGCCCGGTGGCGTTTGTGCCAAGGTGCAGTGGCCCTTTCTGGCACACAGTGTGGGACGAGAGCAGTCAGCCACGTGCAACTCACTCAAGGCAGCGAGAAGCCCACTGAAGCACAGAGCTGAGTTTAGAATATTTACACAACGCTCCTCTGTTTTACAGATAAGGAACCTGAAATCGAATGGTAAATGTATTTATAATTAAAAAAAACCTGGAACTGTGATCCGTGAAATATTCTTTATAGTTTGTTTTTAACTATTTTAGACATGTTAGTGGCGGGTGAAAAAAGTACAGACAAAGATGAGGGACTTAATTCTGAAAGAGGCGGTCTAGCTTATTCATCCTGGTTTGCAGATCCGAAAACCCCAGCACAGAGGGTCACCGCGCCGGTCCTTGTTTTACAGCCATGCAGAGGAGGCCCAGTGCTCTTGTTACGGCACATGCAGCTCCTTTTAATTACCTGGAATAAGTCCTGTTACAGCTTGCAGGGTCTCTCCTGCTGATCTGCAGGCTTGCAAGCTCTCCTTTTGCCGCTCACTGTATTTCAAGCGACGTATTGAGTGTGGCCACTGAATTATTACCGTCAGTTATCTGTGTATTCTATGGGCAATTTAAAATGGACTCGGGTTAAAATGGAAAACTTCGCACTAGTCATAAGGAACTCTTCAGAGGGGGAGCAATTCAATCTGGTTCACAGAATAACAGTCATAAAGAAGACATGGAACATATTTTTTTCTCTCTCTTGCAAAGAACTAAAACCAATTTAAAGATTTTCTTATTAATCCTCCCAAAATAACTTCAGCCATTTTGCTAACCAGGAACCTCATGACAGGTCATGAGGCCAAGTGTGTGCAGGAGCTGAGGGCGCTGTGGGGCTCGGGGCTTCATTGCGAGGCCTCTTGGTGTTCCTCACTTGCGGTTTGATGGTGATCAAATAACAGATCCCTCTGAAACCTTGTTTACTCATAATTTAAATGGGAGGAGGTGGGTGAGATCATCTCCGAGATCCCTTCGAGGACGAATTCTCAGTGATTTCACAGAGATCTCGATGCACTGCTTAGATTTCCTTATTCTTGATAACCTTTGCTTAATGTCTTCATGAGGCTCTATTAACGTTACTATTCTTCCAGCTGTTCCCCAATTATAACTTTTCTTTTACTCTTTTTCATGAGAGTAACAAGAAACATAGTAATGCCTTTTCTGAGTAAAGGCACGGCCAGCAAATGAGGGTAGAGAGAATAAAGCAGTAACTGGACAATGACCTTGTTTATCTCTGCGGGAATCCTAGTACTATTTGGAATGCTTTAAATTTATTTCATGGCCCAGTCTTACTTTTGCATCCTCAATGTAAGCATCTCAGCTTCTACTTTCTCAGTTCGAAGCCGTTCATCAGGAATCCTTTCAAAGTCTGTCTTTCTAAACGTTTCTGCTCTTAATTCATCCTTTCTTTACCCCCCACCCTTCCACTATGCTACCCTCATCTCCGAGGAAAAAGAGACCTTTGTCATCCCCCAATAACCATCTGGGGTGGTCTTCATCCCATGTCCCTTCTTCTGAGTCAGTGACTCTCAGACCTAGATACAGACTTGAATCACCTGGGAAAACTAGTAAATAATTCAGGTGTCTGCCCTTTCCAAAGCAATTTAATCAGAATCAGGACCAGGCATTAGTATTATAATAAGGGTCCCGCGTGAGTTTTATGTTAAGAAAGGGTTAATAACCAGCGCTCTGGAGGTCTTGATTGATTAATTAATCCTTGTTTATTCTTCAGCTTTAATCCATTTTACTGGCTCCTTCCCTCCAACCTGCAAATGTGTTTAGCCTTCTATCGCCCTAATAAAACACCTTCCTTTGTCCCTCAAGCTAGGATTCTGTGCATCCTCTTCTCTCCTACTTTATCTTCTCAGTGTTCTGCTCCTGATAGCAGCTTTCTACGTGGTCACCACGTGGCACGCACCATCCCTCACTCTTCATGCCACTCAGGCTCTCTTTAGGGCCTGACACGCCCCATCACCCTTGCTGCTGTAGAATTTGCTCTTCCTTTGGCCTCTGTGATTCTGCATTCTCTTGATTTCCTTCCCAGTTCCACAAAGTTTCCTGTAAAACTGGGCATCTATGAGTCCCCAGAGCATAGATGCTTCTTACTGTTCTATACGAGCTGCCATCAAATTATTGATTTATTCTCTCTTCTAAAATGATTGCTTAAGTTTAAATGATCACATCCATGAAAATGGCCCTGGAATCTGCATCTCTTCCCTGAGTTGGAGTTATACTTCTCCAGGATGTGTCCTCATCTGGACATTCTTCCTCCACCTCAAACTCAAGCTCTCCCAAACTGAGTTGATCATCTTCTACTGATTTCACCCCTTCTCTGTGAAACTTCCTGATGAGCTTCAGTCAGCACTGTCCTTGCCGTTTTCTGGGCTTCTAAATCCTGGTTGTCTTTCACTCTTCTTTTTCCTATTTACTCTGCAAATCCTGTGATTTCCAAGATTGTCTGTTTTACCTTTGCAATTTTGAGGTGTCTATTTCCTTCTTATTTCGAATTCTTATTTGAGCCGTTTCTTAAGACACAGATCAAATATGCAGCCTTCCATGATGGCATCCCCAACTCCCGGTCAAAATTAGCTTTCTCCTCTTTGGTGATCCCAAAGTGCTTTGTGAGTCTAGTGTGACAGCGAGCACATTCTGCTTTCTGATACAGCACCTGTGTACTGTCCCCACCATGTAGCTTAGGCCCTCAGTGTCAGACATGGTATTTTTTCTTGGATGTAGTTAGTACCAAGGACCAGGGACTTACAGTCTATCTGAGTAAACAAAAATACCTCCGCATTCTCCCTCCCCCGGGCCTCCTCCCCCAGACACTGCAATACAGTGGAAATGGCTGTTCATCGTAAGTGAATTAGTGACAACAGGGCTTTGTGCCTGTCTAACAACAGCTAGTTTGATTTCTCACCCATCACACGAGCACACGTCTTATAGATGCCATTTCATTCAAGCTTCCGCAAAGACCGGCAGCGTAAACATTACAGGCACCCACTTTACAGACGTGGAAACTGATGCTCGAAGCGTGAAGTGACTTGGCCAAGATGACACAGCTAGTAACAGGAGGACACGGGCCAGATCCCAGGTGTGAAACGCATGCTCTTAGCTTCATGTGATTCTGTTAGGGTGGGTGCCGTGTCATACAACGGGGGCTGGTGGCACAGGGAAGAGAGTTCTTTGCCAGGGGAAGGTTTGTGGACAATGAAGAATTATTTTATTGAGAAGGAGTGAAATGTGCTGTTCCGTCTTTCTTTTGACTCTGATTGTCCACAGACCTTCCCAGGTGCAGAGTCCACCTGAGCAGCGGGTAGCATGGGGGCTTTCCATGTGTGAGGACGCTCTTCCTACAGGCCAGCTCCTCTGATCTTTCAGGCCACCATTTCTATCCCCTCTCTTCTCATCCTGAAGGCGTCATATTTAAGTAATCCCAATTTAAGTGACGAGAACATGGGTCTTGGTCAGATGCTCTTATCACCTAACTGCTAAGGAAGGATTCGTCTGACAGCCTCTCGAAGTCCCCCTTAGACAACTTCTATCCATAATAAAGTCACTTGCAGAGAGCGGATACCCACGTCCCTCCACAGGAGCCATATGCTTCTGAGAACCCAGACGGTGCTTTCTTCTGAGTGGTGATCAATACTAATTTGCAGGCAACGTGAGCGTAAGGGAGCATGTCTTCTAGTCTGTTTATCAACCTTAGCTTTTTACGAGGCTACTGACTTCTGAGTGTAAATGATACTTATTTCACAGAAATAATGCAAATTTGAGTTCTTTTTTTTTGAGAGGAAGGAAAAGCGTAAGTACTTTTTTTTTTTTTTGAAAGGGGCCTGATAGTTGATTGTTAAAAAGAATTGAATTGAATTAATTTGCAAGTTGGGTCACTTGTTCTAGATCAGAAAGAAATAAAGGAATTGTCATTTCTAATAAGGTGCTAGGTGATATGATAACAGAAAAAAAACATTTTTCTTTAAACATACATGTTTATGAACTCTCTAAATAGCACTGTGATTTTTAAGTTCAATTCTATAACACCAGATGATAATAGGCATGGTTCTTTGGTATCAACCGTAGTTTTGAAATTTGACTCTGATAAATATTTCAGGTTTGAATTCTTACTAAAATTTGATTCAAATTTATCTACAACCACGTCTCTGAAGTTGTTATTTTACATGCATCAAGCTTTGAAATTGTACTGCAATGGCGGTAGAGTCTATAAACTCTGGAATCAGGATTGCATCAGTTGAATTTGAATCAAGGCCCCCACACTTGTTAACTGTGTAACTCTGAAGAAGTTGAAGGGCCTCTCTGTGCCTCAGTTTCCTCATCTGCAAAACAGATATTCAAAAAACCTACCTCCTAGTTTTGTCATCAGGCTGAGATGAGATAATCATGTAAGCATGACACCTGACACATAAGTATAATAAGTCATCAATAAATGTCAGCTATTATTGATTTTAGCAGTTCTTGTTAAAACAATCTGGCTTTGTATATTTCTTCTCAATGGTTTTGTCCAATTATTTGCATTTTTTTCTCTGCTGCCTTCATTCCCTCTTTTATTTTTAGGAAAACGAATGTGAATAATTCTCTAGTACTACAGAACCTCTGGCTGGGTGCGGTGACTCGCACCTGTGATCCCAGCACTTTGGGAGGCCGAGACCGGCAGATCCCTTGAGGTTGGGAGTTTCAGAACAGCCTGGCCAACGTGGTGATACCCATCTCTACTAAAAATACAAAAATTATCTGGGCTCGGTAGCACGTGCGCCCATAATCCCTGCTACCCGGAAGCTGAGGCAAGAGAATTGCTTGAACCTGGGAGACGAGATGGAGGTTGCAGTGAGCAGAGGGCACCACTGGACTCCAGCCTGGGCCACAGAGGGAGACTGTCTGAAAAAAAAAAAAAGGAATCTCTCTGCAGCTGATCAGAGAATGCTCAGTGCTGAGTGACATTCCTCAGCCAACACCCTGTTTCTGTGCCTGGGTCACAATTCCCATCATTTCTTGCATTTGAGTGGCTACGCATGTATCTGCCTTTTTATTTTATTTTCAGTGGGCATTCTTAAAAGTCCATATTGGCCAATATTCAGTTCATTTCTCAAAAATTTTAAATCAAATCTTGTAAACATATCCAGATTAAGATGAGCCGCAAACGAGGATTCGGGGTTCTCTGCTAGCATGGTGCCAGATGTTACTTAGGTAGGAGAATAAGGGAAATCTGTTTCCTTCCTCACATTTTATGTATCTGTCATAAATCTCAACTGACTTTAGGTGATCTGCAATTTAGAAGTTCAAGTTTCAGGTGAAGGTTCGGGTGAAAATTCATTTTAATGTTTTATTAAAATTGATTTCTTTTGTGATTATGAGTGAATGCAATATCATTGCAGAGGTAGCATGTTGACAAGCAGAGACAAAAATCCAGCTAAGATAACAGCATAGGGCAGTTTTTTTCTGCTTATCTTTATTGTAGAACTACCAGTAAGAAACCCTCAGGCGTTATTATGCCTTCGAAACACGAATAACATCAGACTCTGCATTAGTTAGCAAAGAAGAGAGAAATCTAAGCATCACTATGGGGGCTGTCAGAAGTGACTGTGGTATTTATTCACAAATCTAGCAGACTACTGAGGCTTAAAATATGTAACTTCTTAGGATATTGCTTTCGAATACAAATTATAATACTTTTAGAATAATAGACGGTTTGCAATCCTATAATTTAAAGAAAAGCAAAAGCAAGGATACTTATTATATTTGCTTGAGTTAAAACAGTTACAAATATATATATTTTAGAAAACTAATAGAGATGGAAAGAACTGTGGTCTAAATTCTACCTAGTTTGGGGAAAGGTGACTTTATAGAAAGGCAGGCTGTGCATCATAGTCATGAACTCAAGGCTGATTTTGGGAAATGAGATAGAAAACAAAGCTGATAGTGCCACTGGCAAATGGAGTTATGGAAATTATCAGGTAAATAAAATAGAGGCATAACAGTATTTTGTCTGAAATGGGTTGTCAACCTGAATTGTCTTAGCGATGGTGGCATAAGAATAGAATACTTTTGGGGGGTTTTGTTATTCAAAAAATAAGACTGCAGAAAAATAGAGGCACAATTTGATGATACGTTAAGAGAAGAGTAGGAAATCTGTTATAAAACGTCTTCCTTCTTCGCTGGACTCTTCTTTCTCTTTCACTGCTCCTCGGTGTGGGTGTTTGTGGTGGGAGTGCTGCTAAGTCACTGTTGCACAGTCGGCATTTAGGATCGTGGCTGTAAGCCTCGGCCAGTGTCTCGCTGGGGAGCGGCACCGTGCGTTACTCTGTGCGTGCAGAAGGACACGAGACAGATTTTGGCCCACAGGAGGGCGGATGGCCTGGACCAGCTGCCCCGGAAACTCGTGTGCGTCGTCTGCTTTCTTCTGGGCTCCAGAGCTCTGGGTGTGGCCCTCTGGGCCCTGACAGTCCAGGCCTGCACACTCGAGGCTTGTGCACTCTGGCACCTATGGAGAAAGTGTGTCAAATGCCCAGCAGGTGTGAAACGGGATGCTTGAAGGTCTGGCACTCTGGCAGGCTTCAGCTTGAATAGGGGCTTTGCCATCTGCAAGTTGTGTACGTTGGGCAAGCGGATCATGCTTTCTGAGACACAGATGTCTCAAGTGCACGGTAGGGGTTTCAGGACTGTTCTGAACTTCGAATGAGAGAATGCACGTAAAATGCCTAGCACAATCCTTGCACTTGGTGAAGGCTCACAGGCCGTAACTGATGTTATTGTGTAAACTGTCTGCCATCTGCACAGTGCTCAGTAAATGTTGTGTAACACTGCAGGTATTTTTAGGGACTTGTTAGCGGTGATCACCTAAGAACAAACAACTATTTCTGCACGGACTTTACCTCCAAATCCTCTGTGGAAACGCACACATCTTACTGAAGAGGTTCGAAGGCAGGAGTGACGTCCGGCAGGGCAGCCTGCAGTTTACATCAGAAGAGCTGGGGGAAAGCCGGGCTCTGCCATCGTCTGCCGTGGCACTTGGGTTAGGACTCTCAGGGCTTTCTGACTTCAGTGTCTCTATCCTAAATGGGGGTGGTGATGTTCACCACACACAGCTGTGAGCATAATAGGAGATAAATTTAGAGTGAATTCTATGTGTAATCTACAAAATAGGGAAGATACTAGTTCATCAACTACCAAAGGCCCTCATAGCCAGCCTCTGGGAGGAGAGCGCAGCCGTCCTGTTCCTTGCTCCTCACCAGCCCTTTGCCAACTGCCCTCGCTCTGACTTTCCTTTTGGGAGAAGTTTTCTCTTGGAAGGAATAATCTGCGTCCTCAACCCTCGGGCTTGGTCCCTCACGTCATCACACCTGATTTTGATGCTTACCCTCTTTGTGGAAAACGGTCTCCCACTTTCTCACTGAGTTAGTCAGATCCACAATCACAAAATCCAAAGTCCTTCTTTTGAATTCTCTGTAATATTCACAGGATTACCCACCCTCATCTTAATAGAAACAGAAGTCTTTTACTGAAATGCTTTGCTGTGCCAGCAGCCTGGCACACATGATGCCATTTAACTCATACAAAGCCCCGTGTGCAGGTACTCGGATCCCATTTCACCACGGCGGAAACGAGGCACTGAGATGTTCACGGACTTGCTCAGTATCACACAACTGCCACACACGTGCCAAAAAAAAAAAAAAAGACTGGAACCCTGTTAATCCTGATGCTCCTGCTTGGAGCTTTAGCTTCTGTTCGTAATATCGTTCCTGTCTATTAAAATATCCAAAGCACTGTGTGCCTTTTCCATGGCATTTGTCGCAGTATCTCTCTTCTCACTCCTGGGAACTTGACATTCCTCTTGAATAATGTATAACCCTCAAGGACCTCTTTTAATGTAATGTAATGCCTTTGTGGGGCAAACTATGTTTTAACAAAGGAAGTATTAGACAAAGAATCTTTCCTTGGGGTTGCAAAGTCTGAGGAGTTAAAACAAAGAACAGGAAAACGACATCAGCTCCTTCGTAGTTCGTTTACTTGTGTAGCAGACATAACACTGACCTTATCAAGGTAAGAGTTTCCTTTAAGCTAACTGGTCAAGAGGTTTTCTTTGTTTTGTTTTTTCATAAATAGTGCAAGGGGATAGAAAGATAGCTGAAGAGAAAAAAATATGAATACTTTTCTTGTAAGTTGCATTTGGACACATTATTGTTACGCTGATTAATGAGAAGGAATTCCAGCCAGGGTGGAGGATGTGATTTAGATAAACTCTAGCTGGAATAACAGCACCCAGGAAGGAAACTTGAGCAAGTTTGCATGACGCACAGACAGACGGTAAACCAGAGACAGTGAGTGTGGCTCCTTTTCTTGCTGACCTTTGAGTAACAGAACTCTCACTAGAAAAGAGCTTGCTTTAGGTCATTGTTAAAACTGCTGTGTGCTCACCTGTTTTGAAAAAGGAACAGGCAGCCCGGAGCAGTGGATCAGGCCTGTAATCCCAGCACTTTGGGAGACTGAGGCAGGCAGACCACCTGAGGTCAGGAGTTCAAGACCCAGCCTGGCCAACATGGTGATACTCCATCTTTACTTTAAAAAGGAAAAATTAGCTGGGCATGGTGGCGTGCACCTGTAATCACAGCTACTCGGGCCGCTGAGGCAGGAGAGTCGCTTGAACCCGGGAGGCAGAGGTTG
>CAUYLG010023939.1:0-58744 GCA_963573385.1 Cacajao melanocephalus
GTGAGAACATGTGGTGTTTGGTTTTCTGTTCTTGTGTTTGTTTGCTGAGAATGATAGTTTCTAGCTCCATTCATGTCCCTTCAAAGGACATCAACTCATCCTTTTTTATGGCTGCAAAATATTCCATGGTATATATGTGCCACATTTTCCCTGTCCAGTCTATCATTGATGGGCATTTGGGTTGGCTCCAAGTCTTTGCTATTGTGAACACTACTGCAATAAACATATGTGTGCATGTGTCCTTATAATAGAATGATTTAAAATTCTTTGGGTATATACCAAGTAATGGGATTACTAGGTCAAATGGTATTTCTGGTTCTAGATCCTTGAGGCATCCCCACACTGTCTTCCACAATGGCTGAACTAATTTACACTCCCACCAACAGTGTAAAAGCATTCGTATTTCTCCACATCCTCTCCAGCATCTGTTATCTCCTGACTTTTTAATGCTCACCATTCTAACTGGCATGAGATGGTGTCTCAATGTAGTTTTAATTTGCATTTCTCTAATGACCAGTGATGATGAGCTTTATTTCATATGTTTGTTGGCTGCATAAATATCTCCTTTTGAGAAGTATCTGTTCATATTCTTCACCCACTTTTCAATGGGGTTGTTTTTTTTCCCTGTAAATTTGTTTAAGTTATTCGTAGATTCTGGATATTAGCCCTTTGTCAGATGGGTAGATTGCAAAAATTTTCTCCCATTCTGTAGGTTGCCTGTTCACTCTGATGATCGTTTCTTTTGCTGTGCAGAAGCTCTAGAGTTTAATTAGATCCCATTTGTCTGTTTTGGGTTTTGTTGCCAATGCTTTTGGTGTTTTAGTCATGTGGTCCTTGCCCATACCTATGTGCTGAATGGTATTGTCTAGGTTTTCTTTTAGGGTTTTTATGGTGTTCTTATGTTTAAAACTTTAATCCATCTGGTGTAAAATTTTTGTATAAGGTGTAAGGAAGGGATCCAGTTTCAATTTTCTGCATATGGCTAGCCAGTCTTCCCAACACCATTTATTAAATAGGGAATCCTTTCCCCATTGCTTGTCTTTGTCAGCTTTGTCAAAGTCAGATGGCTATAGATATGTTTTATTTCTGAGGCCTCTGTTCTGTTCCATTGGTCTATATCTCCATTTTGGCACCAGTACCATGCTGTTTTGGTTACTGTAGCCCTGTAGTATAGTTTGAAGTCAGGTAGTGTGATGCCTCTGGCTTTTTTTCTTATAATCGTCTTGGTTATATGGCTATTTTTAGGTTCCACATGAAATTTAAGGTGATTTTTTTCCAATTCTTTGAAGAAAGTCATTGGTAGCTTAATAGGGATAGCACCAAATCTATAGATAACTTTGGGCAGTACGGCCATTTTCATGATATTGACTCTAACTATGAACATGGAATGATTTTCCGTTGTTTGTGTCCTCTCTTATTTCCTTGAGCAGTGGTTTGTAGTTCTCCTTGAAGAGGTCCTTCATATCCCTGGAAGTTGTATTCCTAGGTATTTAATTCTCTTTGTAGCAATTATGAATGGGAGTTCACTCATGATTTGGCTCTCTGTCTGTTATTGGTGTATAAGAATGCTTGTTATTTTTGCACATTGATTTTGTATCCTGAGACTTGGCTAATGTTGTTTATCAGCTTAAGGAGATTTTGGGCTGAGAGGATGGGGTCTTCTAAATATACAATCATGTCGTCTGTAAATAAAAGACAATTTGACATCCTCTTTACCTATTTAAATACCCTTTATTTCTTTCTCTTGCCAGATTGTCCCAGCCAGAACTTCCAATACTATGTTGGATAGGAGTGGTGAGAGGGCATCCTTGTCTTGTGCTGGTTTGCAAAGAGAATGCTTCCAGTTTTTGCCCATTCAGTGTGATATTGGCTGTGGGTTTGTCATAAGTAGTTATTATTTTGAGATATGTTCCATCAATACTTAGTTTCTTGAGAGTTTTTAGCATGAAGCATTGTTGAATTTTGTTGAAGGCCTTCTCTGCATCTATTGAGATAATCATGTGGTTTTTGTCTTTGGTTCTGTTTATGTGATGGATTACATTTATTGATTTGCATATGTTGAACCAGCCTTGCATCCCAGGGATGAAGCCAACTTGCTCTTGGTGGATAAGCTTTTTGATGTGCTGTTGGATTCAGTTTGCCAATATTTTATTGAGGATTTTTGCATCGATGTTCATCAGGGATATTGGCCTGAATTTTTTTTAGTTGTGTGTCTGCCAGGTTTTGGTATCAGGATGATGTTGGCATCATAAAATGAGTTAGGGAGGATTCCCTCTTTTTCTGTTGTTTGGAATAGTTTCAGAAAGCATGATACCAGCTCCTCTTTGTACCTCTGGTAGAATTCAGCTGTGAAACCATCTGGTCCTGGACTTTTTTGGTTGGTAGGCTATTAATTGCTAACTCAATTTCAGACCTTGTTATTGGTCTACTCAGGGATTCGACTTCTTCCTGGTTTAGTTGTGGGAGGGTGTAAGTGTTCAGAAATTTATCCATTTCTTCTAGATTTTTTATTTGTGTGGAGGTGTTTATAGTATTCTGATGGTAGTTTGTATTTCTATGGGATTGGTAGTCATATCACCTTTATCATTTTTTATTGCATCTATTTGATTCTTCTCTCTTTTCTTCTTTATTAGTCTGGCTAGTGGTCTGTTTTGTTGATCTTTTCAAAATATCAGCTCCTGGATTCACTGATTTTTTTGAAGGGTTTTTTTGTGTCTCTATCTCCTTCAGTTCTGCTCTGATCTTAGTTATTTCTTGTCTTCTACTGGCTTTTGAATTTGTTTGCTCTTGCTTCTCTAGTTCTTTTAATCATGATGTTTGGGGTCAATTTTAGATGTTTCCTGCTTTCTCTTTTGGGTATTTAGTGCTATAAATTTCCCTCTATATACTGCTTTAAATGTGTCCCAGAGGTTCCGGTACATTGTGTCTTCATTCTCATTGTTTTCAAAGAACATCTTTATTTCTGCCTTCATTTTCTTGTTTATCCAGTAGTCATTCAGGAGCAGGTTGTTAGGTTTCCATGTAGTTGTGCAGTTTTGAGTGAGTTTCTTGATCCTGAATTCTAATTTGATTGCACTGTGGTCTGAGAGACTGTTTGTTATGATTTCTGTTCTTTTGCATTTGCTGAGGAGTGTTTTACTTGCAATTATGTGGTCAATTTTAGAATAGGTGCAATGTGGTGCTGAGAATAATGTATATTCTGTTGATTTGGGGTGGAGGGTTCTGTAGATGTCTATTAGGTCTGCTTTTGGTCCAGAGCTGAGTTCAAGTCCTGTATATCCTTGCTAATTTTCTGTTTTGTTGATCTGTCTAACATTGACAGTGGGGTGTTAAAGTCTCCCACTATTATTGTGTGAGAGTCTAACTAAGTCTCTTTGTAGGTCTCTAAGAACTTGCTTTATGAATCTGGGTGCTCCTGCATTGGGAATCTCCTGGTCTGCGGGTTGTAAAGTGTGTAGGTAAAGAGTATCTGGGCTGGAGTGCAGGAAACAGTCCTTAATGGCTTCCCTTGCCTGGGAGAGGGAGTTCCCTGGCCCTTTGCAGTTCCTGGGTGAGGTAACACCCCACCCTGCTTTGGCTCACCCTCCTTAGGATAGTTAGCTCTTCCTGTTGCATTGATTCCTTTTCCATCATGTAATGCCCTTCTTTGTCTCTTTTGATCTTTGATGGTTTAAAGTCTGTTTTATCTGAGACTAGGATTACAATCCCTGCCTTTTTTTTTTTTTTTTTTTGCTTTCCATTTGCTTGGTAAATCTTCCTTCATGCCTTTATTTTGAGCCTATGCGTGTCTTTGCATGTGAGATGGGTCTCCTAAATACAGTACACTGGTGAGTCTTGACTCTTTATCCAATTTGCCAGTCTGTGTCTTTTGATCGGGGCATGTAGCCCATTTATATTTAAGGTTAATATTATTATGTGTGAATTTGATCCTGCCATTATGATGCTACTTGGTTATTTTGTCCATTAGTTGATGCAGTTTCTTCCTAGCATTGATGGTCTTTATCATTTGGTATGTTTTTGCAGTGACTGGTACCAGTTGTTCCTTTCCATGTTTAGTGCTTCCTTCAGGAGTTCTTGTAGGCTGGGTGGTGACAAAATCTCTCAGCATTTGCTTGTCCATAAAGGGTTTTATTTCTCCTTCACTTGTGAAGCTTAGTTTGGCTGAATATGAAATTCTGGGTTGAAAATTCTTTTCTTTAAGAATGTTGATTGTTGGCCCCAATCTCTTCTGGCTTATAGGGTTTCTGCAGAGGGATCTGGTTTGAGTCTGACGGGCTTCCCTCTGTGGGTAACCTGACCTTTCTCTCTGGCTGCCATTAGAATTTTTTCCTTCATTTCAACCTTGGTGAATCTGATGATTGTGTGTCTCAGGGTTGCTCTTCTTGAGGAGTATCTTTGTGGTGTTCTCTGTATTTCCTGAATTTGAATGTTTTCCTGCCTTGCTAGGTTGGGGAAGTTCTCTTGCATAATACTCTGAAGAGTGTTTTCCAACTTGGTTTCATTCTCCCCTTCACTTTCAGGTACACCAATCAAACATAGATTTGGTCTTTTCACATAATCCCATATTTCTTGGAGGCTTTGTTTATTTCTTTTCACTCTTCTGTCTCTAATCTTGTCTTCTTGCTTTATTTCATTGAGTAGATCTTCAATCTCTGATATCCTTTCTTCCACTTGATTAATTTGGCTATTGAAACTTGTGTATGCTTTACGAAGTTCTCAGGCTGTGTTTTTCAGCTCATCAGGTCATTTATGTTCTTCCCTAATCTGGTTATTCTTGTTAGCATTTTGCCTAACCTTTTCTCAAGGTTCTTAGATTCCTTGCACGAAGTTAGAACATGCTCTTTACCTCAGAGAAGTTTGTTATTACCCACCTTCTGAAGCCTGCTTCTGTCAATTCGTCAAACTCATTCTCCATCCAATTTCGTCCCCTTGCTAGTGAGGAACTGTGGTTCCTTAATGGAGAAGAGGCATTCTGTTTTTTGGAGTTTTCAGCCTTTTTGCACTGGTTTCTTCCCATCTTTATGGATTTATTTTCCTTTGGTCTTTGAGGTCAGTGACCTTTGGATGCAATCTCTGAGTGGACATCCTTTTTGTTGATGTTGAAACAATTTCTTTATGTTTGTTAGTTTTCTTTCTAACAGTCAGGACCCTCTGTTGCAGCTCTGCTGGAGTTGGCTGGAGGTCCACTCCAGACCCTGACTGCCTGGGAATTACCAGCAGAGGCTGCACACCACCAAAGATTACTGCCTGTTCCTACCTCTGGTAGCTTTGTCCCAGAGGGGTACCTGCCAGATGCCATCCAGTGCTTTCCTGTATGAGGTATCTGTAGGCCCCTACTGAGAGGTGTCTCCTAGTCAGGATACATGGGGGTCAGGGAGCCACTTGAAGAGGCAGTCTGTCTTATCAGAGCTCAAACACTGTGTTGGGAAATCCGCTGCTCTCTTCAGAGCTGCAAGGCTGGGATGTTTAGGTCTGCGGAAGCTGTACTACCATCCCTTTTCCCAGGTTACTGCCCCAGGAAGGTAGGGGCTTTATAAGTCCCTGATGGGCTGCTGCCTTTTTCCAGAGATGCCCTGCCCAATGAGGACAATTAGTGAGACCATGCCTGCAGCTGCTAAGCTGTGTTGGGCTCCACCCAGCTCTAACTTCCCGGCAGCTTTGCTTACCCTGTGGGGTTGAAACTGCCTACTCGAGCCTCAGCAATGGCGGACGCCCCTCCCCCAACCAAGGTTGAATGTCCCAGGTCAAGCTCAGACTGTTGTGCTGGCTGGGAGAATTTCAAGCCAGTGGATCTTAGCTTGCTGGTCTCAGTAGGGGTGGGACCCACTAAGCCAGACCATTTGGCTCCCTGGCTTCAGCCCCCTATCCAGGGGAGTGAATGGTTCTGTCTCGCTGGTGTTCCAGGTACTACAGGGGTATGAAAAAACAACTGTTGCAGCTAGCTCGGTTTCTGCCCAAATGGCCACCCAGTTTTGTGCTAGAAACCCAGGGCCCTGGTGGTTTGTGTAGGTACCAGAGGGAATCTTCTGGTCTGTGGGTTGTGAAGACTGTGGGAAAAGAATATCTGGGCTGGAGTGCAGGAAACAGTCCCTAATGGCTTCTCTTGACTAGGAGAGGGAGTTCCTTGGCCCCTTGCACTTCCCAGCTGAAGTGACGCCCCACCCTGCTTTGGCTTGCCCTCCTTGGGTTGCACCCACTGTCCAACCAGTCCCAATGAGATGAACCAGGTACCTCAATTGGAAATGTGGAAATCACCTGCCTTCTGTGTCAGTCTCACTGGGAGCTGTGCACTGGAGCTGTTCCTATTCAGCCATCTTGCCCAGAATCTTTTTATTTTTATTATACTTTAACTTCTAGAGTACATGTGCAGAATGTGCAGGTTTGTAACATAGGTATACATGTGCCACGGTGATTGGCTGCATCCATCACCCTGTCATCTACATTAGGTATTTCTCCTAACGCTATCCCTCCCCTAGCCCCCTGCCAGGCTCCAGTGTGTGATATTCCCCTCCCTGTGTCCATGTGTTCTCATTGTTCAACACCCACTTATGAGTGAGAACATGCTATGTTTAGTTTTCTGTTCTTGTGTCATTTTGCTGAGAATGATGGTTTTCAGCTGCATCCATGTCCCTGCAAAAGACATGAACTCATTATTCCATGATGTAAATGTGCCACATTTTCTTTATCCAGTCCATCATTGATGGGCATTTTTGTTGGTTCCAGGTCTTTGCTGTTGTCAACAGTGCTGCAATAAACATAGGGGTGCATGTCTTTATAATAAAATGATTTATAATCCTTTGGGTATATACTCAGTAATGGGATTGCTGGGTCAAATGGTATTTCTAGTTCTAGATCCTTGAGTAGTTGCCACACTCTCTTCCACATCCACTCCAGCATCTGTTGTCTCCTGATTTTCTAACGATCACCATTCTAACTAGCATGAGATGGTATCTCATTGTGGTTTTGATTTCCATTTCCCTAATGACCAGTATGATGAGCTTTTTTTCATATGTTTGTTGGCCGCATAAATGTCTTCTTTTGAGAAGTGTCTGTTCATATCCTTTACACACTTTTCAATGGGGTTTTTTTCCTTATAAATTTGTTTAAGTTCGTTGTAGATTCTGGATTTTAGCCCTGTGTCAGATGGGTAGATTGCAAAAATTTTCTCCCATTCTGTAGGTTGCCTGTTCACTCTGATGATAGTTTCTTTTGCTGTGCAGAAGCTCTTTAATTTAATTAGATCCCATTTGTCTATTTCGGCTTTTGTTGCCATTACTTTTGGTGTTTTAATCATGAAGTCCTTGCCCATGCCTATGTCCTGAATGGTATTGCCTAGGTTTTCTTTTAGGGTTTTTATGGTGTTCGGTCTTATGTTTAAAACTTTAATCCATCTGGAGTAAAATTTTTGTATAAGGTATAAAGAAGGGATCCAGTTTCAACTTTCTGCATGTGGCTAGCCAGTTTTCCCAACACCATTAATTAAATAGGGAATCCTTTCCCCATTGATTGTCTTTGTCAGGTTTGTCAAATTCAGATGGCTGTAGATGTGTGGCATTATTTCTGAGGCCTCTGTTCTGTTCCATCGGTCTATATCTCTGTTTTCGTAGCTGTACCATGCTGTTTTGGTTACTGTAGCCTTGTAGTATAGTTTGAAGTCAGGTAGTGTGATGCCTCTGGCTTTTTTTTTTTTTTTTTTTTTTTTTTTTGCTTGGCTATGGATTGTCTTGGCTATGCGGGCTCTTTTTTGGTTTCATATGAAATTTAAGGTGGTTTTTTCCAATTCTTTGAAGAAAGTCAAAGGTAGCTTAATGGGGATAGCATGGTATCTATAAATTACTTTGGATAGTATGGCCATTTTCACAATAGTGCAGAATCTTACTCTTTTAAATAATATTCCACTCTGTGTATATTCCACATATTCCTTATTCATTCAGGTATCAGTGAATGCTTAGGTTGATTCCATGTGCTATCTATCTATTGTGAATAGTGCTGCAATAAACATGGGAGTGCAGATATCTCTTCAATATACTGGTTTCCTTTCTTTTGGGAAAGGAATCCCAGCAGTGGGATTACTGGACCATACAGTTTTATTTTCAGTTTTTTGAGGAACCTCCATACTGTTCTCCATAGTGGCTGTACTAATTTTCATTCCCACCAACAGTGTACAAGGGTTTCCTTTTTTCCACATCCTCATCAGAATGACTACCTATATTTCAGTTAAAAGTGATTTTAACTGGGGTGAGATGATTTCTTACAGTTTTTGCTTACATTTCTCTGGTAATTAGTGATGTTGAGCATTTTTCCATATACTTGTTTGCTATTTGTAAGTCGTCTTTTGTGGAATGTCTATTCACATCTTTTGCCCACTTTTGATTGGATTATTTGTTTTCTTGCTATTGAGTTAAACTTCTTATGTATCCTGGTTATTAATCCCTTGTCAGATGGGTAGTTTGCAAATATTTTCTCCCATTCTGTGGATTGTGTCTTTGTTGTTTCCTTTGCTGTGCAGAAGCTTTTTAACTTGATGTCATCCTATTTGTCCATTTTTGCTTTGGTTGCCTGTGCTTTTGAGGTCTTACTCAAGAAACTGTTGCCCATATCAATGTCCTGGAGTGTTTCCCCAATGTTTTCTTCTAGGGGTTTCATAGTCTCAGATGTTAAAGTGTTTAATCTATTTAGATTTGATTTTCAGATATATCAAGAGATAGGTGTCTAGTTTTATTCTTTTGCATTTTCCCAATTTATTGAAATGACTCCTTTCCCCATTGTATAGAGACCCAGGTCTTAATACTCTCTTGAGATGTCAGTGATTGCTATGGGAATGGTCATGGCAGACTTGGGTGATGTCCTTGGAGAAGTAGTTTGCCACCTCTCCCTCTCACAGTGTACTTCCCACTGTGAGCTGGAAAAGGCACAAAATAAAGAGCACTAGCCCAGCTTGTAGACGGAGGAGAGGTGGAAGTAGAGGTGGGGCATGGGTGGGCAGTGGAGAAGACTTCCTGGAGGAAATGGAGCAGGAATTGAGCTTTGAGACATGGTCATGGCTTAGCCTGCCAGGGAAGCATGGAGAAGAATCCCAGGCAGAGAGCACAGCTTGTTCAAATTCCAGGAACCCTGAATTAATGCGAATGGGTTCAGAAAACTACAAGGGATTTGGTATGGCTGCAGCAAAAGTCATGGAGCTGGGGGAGGGATCAGAGATGAGGCTAGCGAGAAAGGCAGCACTGAGCCATGGAGGCCTTCAGTGCTGCACTAAGGAGCTTGGACTTTGTCCTTTAGGCCAAACATGGATTTGAGAAAGATCACCACTCCTGCCTCTGGAGGTTGGAAGGGAGATCCATTAGTGGGCTGACACAGTTGTCCCAGCGAGAGAAGTTGGTGATCTGAACCAGAGCAAGTGTGATTGGGTTAAGGGGACAGTCATAAGACACAAGGGAGGTAGAATTGGCAGAACTTGGGGCCTAATTGGATGGTGAAAGTATAAATAAATGAAAATGTCCATGTTTCTCACACAAATACCTAAGACAAACACAGGAGTAGGTTCTAGGGAAAAGGTAGTTTGACCATAGACTCAACTGCCATCAAGCTACAAGGGGTCCAAGTATAAGGACCTCCACCCTCCCAAGCAATTCTGCCTGCTTGAGAGGCCAACGTCTAGTTGAGCACAAGTTTGGTGGTAACTCAGAGATGCTCAGACAGTCTAGGCTGTCACCTCAGGCTCACAGCCAGCAACCCAAAGGGTCCAAGACCTGAACCGATTTCACTACAAACAAAAATTAGGGCTTTCCTCTTTGGTGCTATGGGGCTGATATGAGGAGCATAACTTCAAGGGGCTTTGCGTTATCAACTGAGTATGAATGGCTACAGAACATTCTGGAACATCAGTAGCATGGGGGAAAACCGTGCATGACCAGGACTCACAGAGTTCAATGGCCTAATAGTATCCAGGAGGCTGACTTTGGTTGAGACCAGTAGTGATGACTCCAGAGGTCTAGTTGGGGGCATGGACCCCTAGGAGCAGGAAGTCCTGGGCCTCTGATGATGTTCAAATGCTGGCCAATCACCGGTTGTCCCCCTTCTCAGAGAAGGGACCCAGCCAGTGGCTGTGAGAAGCAAGGCTCCACCCCTGGGGCAGGAGCTGCGGGTGTAAACAGGTGTGCCACAGTCCAGCCAGGTAGAGAGAACTGGGGGTGGGGAGGTCTCTCTCCTAGCAAAGAACTAGGGTGCAGTGCATATTCAGTCTTCTAGAGGATACCAACACATCAGCAATAGGGCAGCCTGCAGTCTCATGGGAATGCCAGCCTCCAGGGATCTGGCCACACAGATAATGTCAGCCCTCACCAGCTGCTTGGCCTGAGGCTCCTGAGTGAGTCTCCGTATGTTGCCCCTATGCCCTCTGAACCCACTCTGCCCTGGCCCTTAGGGAGGACCCATCCAGAACCGCAAGTCCAAGCGCTGTCTGGAGCTGCAGGAGAACAGCGACCTGGAGTTTGGCTTCCAGCTGGTGCTGCAGAAGTGCTCGGGCCAGCACTGGAGCATCACCAACGTCCTGAGGAGCCTGGCGTCCTGACCCGCCGGGGCCGCGTCCGGCTGCCTCTTTGCTACTGTGTAGCACCTGCTGCAACGTTGCCTGCTGTCCACTTAGGGTTGTTTGGAGTCTGGGGAACCAGGTTAGTGGGCCCCCAAGAAGAGCTTTGTATTTACTATTCAATTTTCATGGAGTTTATAGAAAGATGCTGATTGGTGGGTAAGCGTATGATATCATAAACTATTTTGCAGTTGTAAATAGGGGACAAATGGAAAATATTTATAACTCAATAAAATATGATTGATTAAGAAAAGGTTTTGGAGTCATTTGGTGCTCTGTGGAGATTCGTGCCGGGCTCCTCTGAACTTGAAATTCTTGTACCCAAAGCCATGTCCCTGTATGTCCTTCTGGCTTCTCATTCTTTAGAAAGGGGGCATTAATTACTGGCACTCAGTGGGAGCTTGCTTATTATGCAAGCTGCCAGCTCTTTTTTCAGTAGACCCAAGGCAGCAGGAAGAGCACTATCAATCACCTCAGATTCCAACCCAGAGGGCAGGTCCCCTCTGCCTCTCCTGTGGCAGGTGTCCCTCTGGAAGGTACCTGCCGCCCTTTGTTCCTGAGGAACCACAGTGGCTCACTGGCCACTGGAGTATCTGCTGGGCTTCAGGTCACCCTGCCCTTTCCTGAGGTCACCAAGTCACCTCCTTCACCCCCTAGAGCTGCCCCTGGCCCAGCCCCTCACCAGGACACTGCCTGTGTCCAATTCCCAAGACCGCTCAGGGCCCTCCCATGAATCAGGAGTTGTCAGTTTCCTTTAGCTGCCATAACAGATCTCCACACACTGGGTGGCTCACACAACAGAAAATGACAGTAAAGATTACCTCCAAACTAGGTCACATTCTGAGGTACTGGGGGTGAGGACCTTACCATATCCTTTTGAGGCGGCTCAATTCAGCCCTTAGCATCTGGCTCACTCAAGTAGGGCTCCAGGTCAGCCCCTCTGAGCCAGCCTCAGGAGCAGCGGCCCCCAGAGTGGAATCATCTTTCTCAGAGCCTGCTGCCCAACTCTCTGTCCTTCCTGCAGCTTCAGCGGGATGTTCCTTGCTGTAGTCCAGCAGCCCTTCTTAACCCCCTTTTTCTGGTTTGAAGGACCCCCCTCAATTCCCCTGCCCAGCACCACCTCCAGCTCCCTAGCTCGCAGCAGAGCAATGACTAATGACAGGTGCTAAGCCAGGAAGGACAAGAAGCCCTTTCTGCACAGGTTTCAGCCCCTCCCCCATTCTCGAGTTCTCTGGGTCCTCTTTCCCCGGGGCCTCCAGCCCAAGCATTCTCCTTCTCTGGATCAGTCACTTATAGTTGAAAATTGATGAGCATGGTGGAACCTTCTATACCTATGGTACCCCCAGGGTACAGCAGGACAGTTGTATCAAGCACTCCAGCACACCCAGAAATCTATCCAGCCTTGGGCTCACCTGGCCTCCAGCCCCCAGGGCTCCCCAGGCCATATCATAGACTCCCCTTCAAGTTCACATTTAACTAACTCCCTAAAGAGCCCCTTGGGCTCTACTGCAGACCAGTGAGAGGACAGCCAGACATTCTCCAGGCTGGCCACACCTGATGGCCACCACCCAGGGTCAACACAGGGAGCAGGAGCCTCATGAGGAAAGAGGTTCCTCTGGGGTTGCAGGCACTGCTTTGCTATGTGTTCAAAGCCAGGGCTCCCATACCCTCTTCCCCTACTTCCCTCCACACAGAACTCTACTGTACTCATCCCTGTGCTCATTCCAAGGGTCATCTCCCTCTGGCTGTACCCGTCCCATGCTCCTACATTCACTCTGTTACAGTCTCACTCTACCCGGCTTTCTTCATCTCGAAGCCACCACTTCCAGTCTTCATAATGTCCCTTGCATCATGCCCTGCCCCACTGTTCCCAAAGTCCCTAAACTAGCAGCATCAGCATCACCTGGAAACGTACTAGAAATGCATGTCTGGGGCCCCATCCCAGATCTCCAGAAGCAGACCACCTGTGGTATAACAAGCCCTCCAGGTGATTCTGATTCCCTGTTGAAGGCTGAGAACCTCTGCCCGGCATCACCCTGGCTCCTATGTATGCCAAGGCCTCTGTCTTCAACAACATCCATTCATGCTACTCCACCTCGTCGTGCCTGCACCCACCTGCATCGCACCTTCACTCCCCACCCCGTGTCCCTGGTGCAGAGGACTGAGAGTGGACTCGAGCCAGACAGCCTGGGTTCAGGGTCTGGCCTGGTCACTTACTAGCTAGGTGATCTTGGACAGCTGCTTGGCCTCTGTGTGCTCCTCTCTCTCCTCAAAAAGTGGGGACACTAATAGGGTCTTTTATGGAGTTGTGGAAATTAAATGAATAAATTTATATGACACAGAACAGTAATGGGGACGTAATAAGTGCTATAGAGTTTAACTATTATTAATTCATCTACTGGCATCCTGACACCCAGTTGCTGTCACTGAGATCCACGCCTCACTACTGTCTACACCCACACTTGGCCATGCCTGTCAATAGCCATATCCCACCGCACCTGCGCTAACACCCATTTGTGTCTCAACCACCTGCCTGGAGGCACCTGTTCTCACTGCTGCCTACAGCCACACACCTACAAGTTTCACACATCCCGTCCTCCTATAAAACACACCCAACATCAGCCCACTCCCAACGATATCTACACCCTGAGGAGCAAACCTGAGAGCAGCAGTCTCCCCTAGAAGCCAACCTGGGGGCAATTAAAACAAGGCAGGAGAGCAACTCCCTCCTGAGATACCCGCTCACCATCTCCCTGGGTCTGGATGCCCTGGAGGGAGAAGAGGTCCCAAGATGACCCCTGAGGACCCTGACCTCCTGGGAGTGGGAACCATATGGCCAGTCCAGGATCTCCGTATCTCGGAGGTATAAGGTAAAAAGCAGAGGCACTGGTGGGGCAGAGGCAGGAGGTCAGAGCATAAAGGAGCATAGAGGGTGAGGAGGCCCCCAGCCTTGGCCAGTTGCTGCTGCAAGCTCAGTAGCGGCTGTTTAGGGGCTCTCTGAACGTGCTGGAGTGAAATTGTTTTTTTCTTAATGATTTGCACATTAAACACCTGTGATTCCTGCTTCCCCTGCCTTCCCTGATACTGGAAAGGACTCTTTTAGCCTGTGCTGTAAGACCTCCTATTCAGCCAGCTCTGCTGCCTGGCCCACCACCCAGTTCCCTAACTCAGCCCCCAGCCTTCACTTCGTTCCTGCCCATGGTCCCCTCTGTTATGAGTAATGAGAGAAGAGAATGGGTTCCTCACACCCCCCAGAAGATGGACACAATTGTTGGCAGCAACAATGGCAGAAGCCAGAGTACACTGCTGTATCCTGGCCAGACTCCAAGGTCACTGCCAACAGCCATATAGCTCCAGCTGCCTGCCTCTCTGCCTGAGGCCTTTCTCCGGCCATAGGCACTTTAGCCTGTTCAGGGCACACTAGAAGTATTAGAGAATTCCAGTTATAGGAACAACCCCCAGCCAATGAGGGATAGGCCTCCTCACCCTTCCGGGGTGCAAATGGGAGGCCTGATCCCACAGTGTCTCACAGGCCCTGGAGGGACTGAGCCCCAGTTCCTCCTGAATGCCCTTGGCCTTTCTCCCCTTTCCTGCCTCATATCCCTCACTCCTCTGCGCTTGCCCCAGTCACTTCCTAAATGCTTGTCCCTGAGTCTGCTTCTGGGAGAAGCAGCTTATGCCCACTCCTCCTTTGGATTGCCCCCACCCATGACCCACCTGCACTGGACACCAGTGATACCCAGAGCCACATGTATACCCCAGACCTCTCCTCTAAGCTCCAGGTGTGATCTCCCACTGCGGAGGGGCCCTGGGCAGGTGTGTGGCCATCCTGCAGACAATGCTGATCTGAGGGCCCCCATAAGGCCCAGCCCAGGGACCAGGACCAGCACCACCTCCACCAGATGCTTGAGCCAGACACTTCTCACACCCACCCACCCCTTCTTACCCTCAGTACATTATGGCAGTGATGCCTCCAAAACAGCTCTGAAATCTTCCCCAAGCCTCTTCAGCACTCACGTGGACACAGCCTCCCCTACTCATCTGCCCTTCATATTGTGACAGTTACAAGGGTCTTTCTGAAATATGAATATGATCAGATCCCTTCCTGCCTGAAATCTTCAGTGGGTCTCATCAAAGATTTTAAATGACCAGCTCAGGCATTAGTCTTGGAGCTTCCTCTTTGGTGAATCCAGAGGCCGAGTATCAGAAGCCCAGCGTCCTGGCTGCCACACACACTGGGTGGCATGGCGTGAGTGTTCCATATCCGCTCCCCTATTGTGAGAAAGTTTTTCCTTGGGGAGGTATGTCAGTTGGCTAGGGCTGCTGTTACAACCTGGGGAGCTTCAACAACAGAGAGGTATTGGCTCACTGATCTGGAGGCGGGGAGCCCAAGATCAAGACATCAGCAGGGGTAGCTGCTTCCGAGGGCTGCGAGGGAAGGACGGCATGGATCTGCTCCCGGCCTTCTCCTTGGCTTGTGTGTGGCTTCCTCTCCCTGTGTCGCTGCACATCGTCTCTTTTTATGCATGTCTCTATTTTCAAATCTCTTAAGGACGCCAGTCATATTGGATCAAGACCTGCCCAAATGACCTCATATTAACTTCATTACCTCTGTAAAGACCTATCTCCAAATAACATCACATTCTGGGGTACTGGAGGTTAGGACAAGTTTGAGGTCAAGTGACACAATTCAGCCCCAAAGCTCCCTCCAAGGAACAGAGACACAGAGGAGGGGTGGTGAGGGGCAGGCCAGGCCCCAGGAGGCTGCCGACGCTCATCCCACCTTGCTCAGGCAAGTCCTTCCTTGTTGAAAGACAGCCCCATGGTTCTGACCTCCACAGAGATAAGGGTGGGCACTGCATAGGTGACAGGGAATTTTTTCCTAAGTATCTAAGACATTCATCATTGTCCTCCATGACCACAATCCTTTTAAGGAAAACCGTCCCAACCACAATCCCAGGTGTGACCCTGTTTGTGCCATGACCCTACCCGATCCAACCTGACCCATGGGCAGGTATTGGGTTGCCTGCCGAGTAAGTAATGACTGAGCACAAAACGACCAGTGGGGGCCAATCAAATTCTGCCTGTGAATTTGCACCATGACCCTCATAAAGACTCAGCCACTTGAAGAAGGCCAGGAGCCATGGCCATGCACAGGACGTGCCAAGGGGAAGATCCAGCACTGGAGAGTCAAGAAGCCAGAGCCCTGTGCAGGCTGGGATCATGGAGAAAACCACAACTGAGCAGGAAAAGAAAGGAGCCAATGAGCAAAGGCAGCAAACTGGCCCTTGAGGTGCCTGGGATTCCTCTTCCCAGCCCCAGCCCATACACACGTTGATGATTTTTCTTTTCCTTCAGCTGGTTGACCAGCTCTCTGCTCTTTATACCAAACAAGACCGATAGAAGCAGGATGTAAAGATTTTAGATACCAGGACCTACTCCCCCACAGCCCCTCGCCCATGGGGGAATGCACACACAATCCCTACAACGGTTGTACATACATGCAATAGAGGTGCACACGTTTGCACCATCTATGAACACATCCACGCACAGGCTTACATAGCCACACACATATACATGCACACACATGCAGATTGGACACATGCAGACACACACGTACATGCGTGCAACACACACACTGACCCCAAAGAGAAAAGGGATTTCTGTTCCTCCCAGAATCTGCTTTTATAAAAATGGGGCTGTCGTCATTTAACACCGCCCTTGTGAATCAAAGGCTGTTGGAAATAAGAGCTCTTTTATCCTCACCATTTCTTTCTAATTACAGGCAAGAGATGTAAAGGGGTTCTGAGGCAAGACAGACACATTGATTCTCTGCCCTTCAGATTCCATCACCATAGTCACAATAGTCTAAAACCCAGGAAAACAAACACAGGACAGTCACCCAAAAACGTGTCATCTCTCAGCCATGCTCCATCGCCTGCCTTCAGCTCCAAATAGGATGGAGGCGAATGAGGTAGATGCCCTAGACCACATCTAACACCTGACCCTGCAAGACCCTGAAGGCCCACTGCCCTGCCCTCTGCCTCAGCCAGCCTCTCTCTACCCACAGTCAGGAATTTTAACTTCTTTGTTGTTTTGGAAACAAGATTGAGCAGAAAGGGCCTGAAGAGACATTAGCCCTAATGTGGATGTCTTTTTAAATTATATGGTGTGGCCACATCGTGGAAACCAGGTTTTCAAGATTGTCACCACATAATGTCTCTGTCTCTGTCCAGTCCCCCAGTCCTATATCTAGGGAAGGAGGGGGCCTATCCATGTTCTCTGAAGGGGTGATGTGGCCAGAGCTGGCTTCATGGGCCTGTGGCATGAGACCTCAAGCTGGAGGCCACCCACCCAGCTTAGTTTAATGCTCTGCTGTAGCCACCATGAAATTCTTAATTCTGAACAAGGGTCCCCATATATTTTTGCACTGGGCCCAGCAAATTATGTGTCTGATTCTGCCTGTGACAGCACTTTTGTAGAAAGTGCTCATCATCCAGCCCACAGCCCAGAACCTTCTCCCAGGAGGAGCTGCTCCTGGTGAGAGAGCCAATTGAGGCAGGTGGTCAAGATTCCTCAAAGCAGGTTAGGCACATGCAGACATACATGTACATACTCACAGATACTCACAGATATACAAGCATGTACATGTACATACTCAGATATACAAACATGTACACGTGCATACTCATACAGATATACAAACATGTACATGTGCATAGTCATAGATACTCACAGATATACAAACATGTACGTGTACATACTCTTAGATACTCACAGATATACAAACATGTGCACATGGATGCCAATGTATACAACCTGCTTTGAGGAATCTCTACCATCTGCCTCAATTGGCTCTCTTACCAGCAGCAGCTCCTCCCGGGAGAAGGTTCTTGGCTGTGGGCTGGATGATGAGCGCTTTCTACAAAAGTGCTGTCACAGGCAGTATCAGATCCTCTGGTCGTCTCTTCCTCCCCATGCGCCCCTCCCATCCTCTTCTCCCTTCTGCCGCTGCCACCCTCACCACAGCCTCTAGGGGGCACTGTGCTCCCTTGGAGCTCCCATACCTGGGTTCCTTTATGGTCCAGGTGAGGCACACCAGGATTTCCAAAATAAATTGAACTACTAAAGGAGGACTCCAAGGAAATGATCCCCAAATCAAGGAGACAGTGTGAGAGTTATATCTCCCCAATACTTTCTGCTCCCCTAAGTTGTTCTACTCATGCCTTTCCACAGGCCTGGTCTGTCTTCTGTTTCTAACCATGGAAATGCCCCTGGTATAACCTGACCCTTTCCCCAACAAGGGGGAAAAAGCCCCTTCTGTACTCAGGGTATGCGTCAGGGCCTCGGATCTGGGGGCGGGGAGATGAGCTGAAGAGAGTTTAACAACCAAAGTTCTTTGAAAGCATGGCTGGGGTGGGGTGATGCACCCCGGACAGCGAGAGCGGAGCCCTTCCTATCCATAGAGCTAGAGGGACAGGAGAGGGAGGCATGCCACTAGGCTCACTGGAGTCTGTAGCCAGCAGGACCCACAGCCGCGGGAAGAGGGGAAAACCCCTCTTTTCATCTGCTGTCAGAGATTCTACCAAAGCCTCCCGCTGGCCAAACCCAGCTGGAGGCAGAGGGCAGGGGAGCCACTGATGCAGCCCACGAGGGTCAATACAGAGCAGGCCAAGAAGAGCAGGGAATGAGTCACCAGCACAAGTACCCTCGGCCTAGCTCTGGTCTGGACATCACAGGAGAGTTGCCCATCCTGTCTTGCCAGCTCACATCCCTCCCGCAGTCCCTGAGTACTCTTACATGGACACTAACCATACTACATCCTTTGACATCTGACCATTCCTTTTACTGCTATGAAAGAGAGAGGAGACAGAAGAGAGATCTCCCAAATACAGCTTGGGTCCCCTGAGGATATCATTGGCACTTCATCGCTCTGTCTGATTCCTCTGGGGTCCCCCTCATAGGCTCGGTTCCTCCTGGTCTCTAAGGAGAGTGGTCATGAACAGCCCCATCAGCATGCAGGGACCTGGAGTCAGTTTTGATGCCCTAGATGAGCCTAAGGTGAGTTTGATCTTGTAGCCTTGGAATAACAAACGGACTCCATCTGTTTGAAGGCATTCGGTTGGTTCTGGCTGCCTGCAGTGATGTGTTGGGGAAGATTCTGAGGGTCTGGCTTCCACACGCAGTAGTATTGGAGAGGATGAGCAGGAAATGGATGAAGAGTGTGTGTGTGTGTGTGTGTGTGTGTGTGTGTGTGTGTGTTATATTTGACCTTCCCATCCTGTCCTTTCTACCCCATCTCCTCCCAGCAGGAATAGAATATCCCCAAAATCCTCGGCCCACTGGCTTGGTGCTCTGGAACCCCTCCTTGGCTAGGGTGCTACCAAAACAAGGGGTTACCTACTCATAAGTGCTGTGCCTGCTCCACAGACACAAGCCCTTGGTCATGGTCACCTGCCCAAACCACACGAACCCTCCAGATGCATTTGGGGCACTGGCCTTTGCTATAGATGCTGTTTCCTCAGCCATTCCCTCTTTGAACTCTGGCTCCCTCCCCATCTGAGGCAGGGAAGGGGCTCAAGTCTCAGTACATCTGATGACCTGCTGAGCTCACTGGATCATGACTGGTGTCTGAGATAAGAAGATCCTAAAAATGATAATAATAACATCAATTAATTGATGACTCCTATGGCCAGGCACTGAGGTGAGTCCTTTTATTTTCTCATTTAATATTCAGTATAACCTTATCACATAGCACTATTATTAGCACCCGTTTTATAGTTGAGAAGACTAAGGCACAGAAAGGCCAAATCATTTGATAAGGACATATAACTAGCAGAGGCTGGATTTGAACCCAGGGAGGCTGACTGCAGAGCCTTCCCTTTTATCTTCCACTATACTATTCTGCCTCCCTCCTGGACCCCAGGAACCCCACAATAACCTTATGCTGGAAGCTTCCATTGATACCAAAGTGTCCCACCCTGAGGTTCTACCTGGACCAAAGAAATGAGTAATGACAACTCACACCTATGGGAGCGCCAAACCTGGCCCAGTAATATACGGTGCCTACCAACTCACTTGAATGCATGTTATCTACAAGGTGGTACCAGTAACTAGCATCATTTTACAGAAGAGATTGAGGCACAGAGGTTAAATAGCTTGCCCACAGCTAGCAAGGCGTAGCAGCCAGAAGTTGTATTCAAGCACCCTGCTGCCAATCTGTGGTCTTAATCACCATGACCTGCTACCTCCCAGCTACCTGACTGCCTATGCACTTGCTGCAGCATCCACAGGAAAAACCCTCTGGGAAGCAACCTCCTCTAGCTCCATGTGCTACCAGGCTGCAAGTGCCACCCCCTGCTTCAATTCCCTATGAGCCTGCCCTTCCAAATGTGACCATGGTGGGAATGTGATTAATGAGCCAATTATTTCTGTGGAAGACATCGTACAAAATAAATAGCCCATTTCCCTTCAATTTACTGTTTTAATAAATAAATAGAACTCCATGCTCTGGTTTTGTTTATTGCTGCTCATACCTAAAAGTTTGTGATGAATCTTCTTGTTGTTCATTTCCAAAATTAATCAGATCTACCTGATGACTTTGAAATATGGAACTGCATTTGTCCTTCAATGTTAACATCAAGACACCCAGGGCTGGGGACGGGGGGATGGAGGGATGGGATGGGGAAAGGCGGGCCTGAGGAAAGACTGAGCAGAGGGCAGGATGCCCAGAGCTCTGGATGCATGCTGTGTACACTGAGGCTTGAGTGCCCACACCCAAGAACTGTGGCCAGGGAGGCTCAGAATGCAGTCTCATGATTCATGGTTCAAGGAAAACCACCAGAAGTGAGGAGGGAAAGAAACTCGTGTTTCCTCTGCTTGAAATTTTGGCCAATTGGCCAAATTGGGGATGCTGAACAAGAAGATTCCAACCAAACACCACCGAATGGGCCAAACTCAAAAAGGTGTTTGCCTTCTTTCCAGGGGTCACAGTGATTGCATAGTCACTTACTCAGCTGGTTCTTTTGTATATCCCTGTGTATGGGCACAGGGGAAGAGCAGAAGTCTAGGTGTCTGTTGTAAGGTGCTTACCATCTGAAAGGATGTCAGGAAAACGGTAACTCCTCAGTGTGATCAGAGATCAAAGAAATTCCACAATTGATGTCTGTGGTGTGCGTTTATGTTCTACATACTTTGACATTTCTCTTATCAAGTCTTACAATACAGGTCATGAGGTAAATAGTAAATACCCATTTTATAGATGAGGGAAGGAAGAGGTTCAGATGAGATCAATAACCTGCCCAAGTTCTCAGACCTATTTATTTATTATCTCACTGAAAGTGAAATAATTCAGATTCATATCTAGGTCTTCAGATTCAAGGACCAATGTTTTTGTTATTTTTTCATATAGAAGATAGGTATATTCTTTCTCTCTCTCTCTCTCTGTGTGTGTGTGTGTGTGTGTGTGTGTGTGTGTGTGTGTGTGTGGAGGGGGGAGAGAAATCTGGGCTGGGATAGTCCGAGAATGCCACAGAGAAGAGGTGATCATTATAACCTGGGCTTTGATGGGTGGACAGGAGTTTTTTAAACTGAAAAGGGTAAGAGAATGACATGTCAGCTAGAAAGAAGAGTTAGGTCTAACTTAAATTAATGGTAAAGAAAGGTGAGGAGATAAACAGTCAAGCATGGTGAGTGACTGGCAATGAGGGATGAGAGAGAGAAAGGGATATACTTAGAATATGGTCACTTCCCTTTATCTGGTATCTCTTGGCAGTGAGGGATCTGTCTCATGTCTGCCCCCGATCTGCCCTCGGCTCTCTCCTCCATAATCTCCAGGATGCTGGCTCATCCACCCTCTGAGGCTGGAGTAGGGCAGCTGCCTCACCTTAAGTCTCCGTGCCTCCACTACACAAGACTGTCAGGTAGACCAGACCTCTCTGTCGCGTCAGCGGTAGCAAAGGCAACTCACAGATGTGGAAGCAGGCCAGGTTTTTCATTTATGCATGCTTTACAAAGCTTCTTCGTAGTTCAAATGGAAATACACACGAATGCAATGGTTAACCCTTCACAGAGTGTCCAACCCCTCATGGACAAAGCTCAGCTCAGAGCCTGGGTCTCGGTCTTCAGACCTGCCCTCTGGGAGTGTCCCCTTCTGCAGTCTGTATGAAGAGACACGGTGTGGCTCTTCTTCCCACCAACACGTCTAGAATGTAAAAGAAGACCACATCCTACACACCCCAATTATCACTGCAGCCTCCTAGCCTGTCTACCCTGACTGGCCCCAATCCCCTCCACGCCAGGGTCTCTCAGCATGTGATCCACTCTCACCTGCATCCCCAACTGGGATCACTGATGTTTGTAAGATGTAGATTTGGGGGCCCCCTGCTGCAGATCTACCCAATCAGGATCACCCAGCTAACGCTTACTAGTCCTTTGGGATTCACCTTAAAAATTACTTCCTCTGAAGTGTCCTTGAGCCTCTAGGGTGAGTCTGGGGTCCACTCCATGCCCTTCTGTAATTGGTTATCTGCCCTGCCAGACTGAGCTCTGTGACAGCAGTGACCTTGCTTCCTTCCTCAGTGTTCCAGTACCCACTCTAGTGCCTAGAGGAGAACAGGCAAACCAAAGGAAGGGAGGAAGGGAATGGCATGACCATGCTTGGCTCCCTTCTTCCCAGTGGGTGAAGATTTGGACCAATTCTTCCTAACTTAAACTCAACCTGAGTTTCAGAGTAACCCTGACTTGGAGGATTCCAGACATGGAACCAGGTAAGTGTAGAGAGGACCATCCACCGCAGTTCCTGGTTGACAGTGCATCCCCACTGGGGCCACAGCCTTGTTAGGCCTGGGCCTGGAATCCCTGTTGGCCTTGCCAGGCCCCTCCCCCTTGGGACTGAACACTTGGTCTGGCTGCAGAATAAGCCTTCCCTGGGACTCTGCTCCCACATCAACCCATCCCTAAAACCATGGGACTCCCACCTTCTGTAAATAAAAGAAGATCAATATCAGCTTTGCTCTGAGTGAGTGAGAGAGAGAGAGTGTGTGTGTGTGCGTGTGTGTGTGCACACGCGCATGTGTGTATGAGGGCAGGCATGAAGCTTTGTGAATGCAGGGTGGTATCCTGGCTTGTGCATATGTGCATAAGGGTGCTGTTATTGTCCGTAAGGGTATTTTGGAATGTGCTGTGGAATGAGTTTTTCTGTCTGTGATACATGTATACATAGCCAAGGTTTTTTATGTGTGTATACACAAGCTAGTTTTTCTGACATTGGTATGACTGAGCCTGTTTTTATTTCCTTTATATTTATTTTATCTGCATTCAACAGTTGTTTGGAGAGTCTCCACAGATCTCTTGAAATCATTTATTTACCTATACTGTCCTTCCTACGAGGCTATGAGATCCTTGAAGGTGGAGACGTTACTTGATTTGTCTTTGTATCTCCAGCTTCTAGTGCAGTGCTGGCATGCCTGCTTGTGTTCATTCCTTCATTCAACATAGACGCATCCATCTTCTAACTATGTGCTGTACATTGGGACACAACCATGAATAAAAAGGAACAGTCACTACCCTCGTGGAGCTTAGAGTCTAGTGGAAAAGACAAATATTAATCAAATAATTAAACAAAAAATGTAAAAGTGCAACTGTAGAAAGTATTAAGGGACACAAAGAGGCCAAGGTGGGCAGATCACCTGAGGTCAAGAGTTCGAGACCAGCCTGGCCAACATTGTGAAACCCTGTCTCTAGTAAAAATGCAAAAATTAGCTGGGCATGGTGGCATACGCCTTTAATTCCAGCTACTTGGGAGGCTGAGGTGGGAGAATTGCTTGAACCCAGGAGGTGGAGGCTGCAGTGACCTGAGATCGAGCCACTGCACTCCAGCCTTGGCGCAAGACTCCATCACACACACACACACACAAGGGATACACAGAATCCTGACAGGGAATAAAAGGCAGATTAAACTAGCCAGGGAAGCGAGAGGCAGATTCCGATGAAGGGACACTTGAGCTGACCTGCACATGAGAAGGCATGACTGGAGGACAGAGTCATGTCCTTCTATTCTGCAGAAATAGTCCATGGAGAGGCAGCAAGAGGCCCGGTAGGAAAGCTCGTTGTCAGGAGCCAGAGGAGTGAAGGGGTGCTAGGGGAAAGATGGGGTGGAAGGCAGCTGGTACTGCCCCACGCAGGGCCTCTAGTCCTCCTCCTCCAAGTGAGGGAAGCCACTGAAAAGTTGTAAGCGGGCAGATGACATGATCAGTTGTATTTGGCTGCTAAATAGAGTTGATAGGATGAAGACAAATCCATCCATAGGTAGACCAGGTAGCAGGTATGAATGGTGGTAGCTTGGACTAGGCTCATAGCAGTGAAGACGGAGAGAAGAATAAAGTTCAGAGGCATTTAGGAGATAGAGTAGATAGATCATGGCAGGGGCTTGAATATGGAACCTAAGGAAGACAGAAGAGTTGAGGGCAGAAAGAGGCACATTCGCTGGTCTGGAGAATACTTCAAGAGAACTCGTTTGAGAGGCAAGAGCCTGAACTCACTGTCGTAAACCTATTGAGTTTGGGGGCCCTTTGAGATGTCCAGATGAAATGTCAGAAGAATCTGACGGTAGGATATGTGAGTCTGGAGTGTGCACATGGCAGGCGATTAATAGTCCTGTCCTAAATTGATGTTCCCAACTTCTTGCTCCCTTCCACCATTTCATTTCAACGAGAGAATGATAGTTCTTAGAAAATTTAGAAATAGACATGACTCACCTTGGATAGAGGCTTCGGAAATGAGAAGGCTCTATAAACCCAAGTCATTATCCACTGCCAGGTGTATAGAGTTTTACGGCTCACAAGGGGCTCTAACTCATTTGAGCATCACAATAACCTGGGATTATTACATCCATTTGAGGTTACATGGCTTGTCCTGAAAAATCATGTACTGGCTCAAGTGTAAACTACTTTCTTATTATCATCTGCCTTTTGGAAGAATTGGGACTGCAAAAAGCCTCCCTTATGAGACACATCAATTCAATCCACTTTACATATATCCTTGAGCACAAATTGAAAAGGCAAGGAAGGGGCTTTGGAGGCACATAAAACAGTCCCTGCCCTTGAGGAGATCACAGTCTATGGGACAAGAGTCTCCACTAATTATAATATAAGAAACAATGTGGTGAATGATATATGAACCCCTTTTAAATAATGTTTTCCTGATTATGAAAATAGTAAATGTCTAGTGCAGACAAATGATATTATAGAGCATACAAAAGAGAAAGTGTGCATGATTTACCCAGAACTAAAACGAACATGTTATTTTGCTTATTTGGAGAATTATATAAATTTTGTTTATTTAATATTGGCATGTGCTTGTAGTGGACTTTTTAGTTACTAAAGTCAACAAATTGTCTTCAGTACTTAAGCAGGTTTTAGGTGGAGTGTCTATAACTTGCAATCAAAAGAACCTTGGCCAGGCACAGTGATTCATGCCTGTAATACTGGCTTTTTGAGAGAACGAGGATGGGTGGATCACCTGAGGTCAGGAGTTTGAGACCAGCCTGGTCAACATGGCAAAACCCTGTCTCTACTAAAAATATAAAAATTAGCCGGGCATGGTGGTGCATGCCTGTAGTCCCAGCTACTCGGGAGGCTGAGGCAGGAGAACCACTTGAACCCAGGAGGCAGAGGTTACAGTGAGCGGAGACAGTGCCACTGCATGGGCAAAAGTGAGACTCCATCTTGAAAAGCAAACAGACAGACAAAAAAAGAAACCACCTTGACTGATGAGGTTATTTTGAGAATTGAATCAATTAAATTCTACAAAGTGTTTAACACAGTACTGTACCTGAAATATAGTAAGTATTCAATTAACGTTAGCAGCTCATATTCTTATTCGATCTATTAGAATGATGGGGCCAGCCACACAGAAGGCTTTTTACACAAAATACTGAAAAGCTTCCTGGGAGAAAAATGATGGTAAGGGAAGAGAAATTCAAGCACTCAAGACAAATTCAATAAGAAAACCGTAGTTGGTGTTTGCCAGTCAGAATGGTCTCCAGGTCAGCCGCATGGTAAGGACAGGCTGCCTGCTCTGCGGAGGAGGGATAGGGTGAGAGAGAACAGGGAAGAATGCACGTAAAGCCAGAGGTTTCTGACACCACCCTAGAAGATGTTGGGTTACAAAGGGCTTAGGATGACTGCTAACAGAGCACAGCCCAGGAAGGAGAGAGAGAGAAAGCCTCTATTATTTTACCAAAAAAAAAAAAAAAAAAAAAAAGCACCATGAACCTTTGTTACTTTGAGGCCTCCTACACTAAAAGTTCAATTGGAACTAGTTTGCTGAGGGGTTCAATACCCCAAAATAAACAAGTTTCATATCTTTACAGCCTTGTTTCGAGGTATTTAATTCAGCAGCCCCTGTGGGGGTTGGGAGGGGGCAATAAAATACAAATTCTGCCTCAAGGGTGAATCACCTGAACAAAAGGTCTTACTTATTTTTAACTCACCAAAGTATACCAATAGCATCTGTGGTTTCCTCATATTAGAGTTAAAAGATCTTCATAAAATTTTAAGCATGACTGAGCTCCTGTGACCCATTTTGTTACCCTACTGAGTTAACCAGTGTCTCTATGACATGCTGAGAATTGCCATTTGAGGAAGAACTAAATGTGTTTGAGCTGACACTTGTATAATTTTCTATCTCCGATGTTAGTCTTCATGGGAACAAAGGCCATAATGAAACCCACTCAAGTTTCAGAAGCCTTGGTTGGAAATGTACTTACTGACCCTTCTCTTCCAATAGAGACATCCATTGCCTCGCTCATCTCTGAGTCCTGGACCAAGCACCTCTTTGCAGGGCAGTGGGCGCACAGGCAAGGGCTCTCGTGTGTCTGAATCACCTTTTCACCTCTTTTCCCCAGTTCTCTCTTGAACCGTCAGCAAGAGAATTCAGGTCTCAGCTCTTGTTGACTTTCTCATCTCTCCCTGGCAATTAGATGGCACAATTGTCTACGCATTTGAAAAATAAATAACTTGAGCCCTTATGCTCTATACAAAAATAAATTTCAAACTGGGTCAAACGCTTTTATGTAAAAAATAACAATAATTCTAAAACCCATAGGAGAGAGTTCTTAGAGACCACATATAGAATCTAGGTGTTGGGTATACCTTCTTAAGAAAAAAAGACATTAAGACAAAAAAGAAATTTTTGAAACATAAAAATTTGTAACTTTTATATGGCAAAAAGTATTCTAATTGAAACCTCTAAACCAAAAAGAAAAAAAAAAGAACCACATAGATTTGGAAAGACATATTTGTGATACAGATAGCACATAAAATAATAATATCTATAAAATATATGTACTTAAGAAGAAACGCAACTCAAAATTAACTGGACAAGGAAATAAATAGGCAAAAAATAGATGATGAATTAAATTCCAGCAAATATATAAAATGATGTTAGACCTCATTCATGGTCAAGAAATTGAAAATCAAAATAAACAATTAAATACCACTTCACACTCACCAAACTAACAAAATCAGAGCCACTGTAACGGCTGGCGCAGATGTGGGAAAAAGGTACACACACTCATGCATTGCTGGAGGAAATGTGAATTGACACAGCCTTTTTGGAAATCAATTTGGCAATATCTGTTTCATGTAAAATTACCCAGAACTTCAAATTTGGAAATCTCTTCTCTAGAGATAAAAATTCTGGTCAACTGAGACAAATATAACAATATTTATTGCTGCATTGTTTGTAGTGGCAAAAGAAAAAGGAAACAAAATGACTGCCTGCCATGGAGAGATGAGGAAGAATTTATGATAAAGCCCTACCGTGAAATATTAGACAACCTCTGAAAATAGCAGTCTAATTGATTTGGAGGGGCTTTATGAGGTCAGTTGGAGAATTTCTGTGAGATATCATGAGCAAGAAAAACAAGATGTCTATACTGCACAGCTGCTTTCTGATGGAGTGGACTATACGTATGGAGAAAAATATAGAAGGATCTACTCCAGGTTGCTAATCAAGATTGCAGGGAAGATGGGTGGGGTAATATGGGTAAGGAGGAGGAGAGTAAGAAAGAGGTAAACAAAAGAGAAAGAAGGAAGAGAGCCTGGGCTCTGGACTTGTACCATGTTGCAGCCTCTCTGAGGGTCTTCTTCACCTATGAAACGGAAATAACAGTAGGAGCCTTGGCAGAGAGGCATGATTATCAGTACCCGGCACTCCATAGTTAAAATTGTTATCATCATCATCAGATCATGGTGGTTATTCCAGAGTCAAGGGGCACCAGACTGTGCCACTCACAGCCACAACCAGTCCCAGGCCAGAAATCTCAGGCCTGAGGGGCTCCACACACCCCTCTATAAGCTGGGTGCCCCTCCTGGAAGCCCAGCTGCAGAGGTCTCCTCTTTTCTTACATCCCCAAACACAAGCCCACAGGCCCTTGCCCTTGAAGGCTATTATTGCTCCTAATTGGAAGGAAGTTGGCAGGAGGTAAGGGGTAGGGAGAAAGCTGGGGCCATGACCAAGCCTCCAGAATCTCATCATTTTTGCCCCATCTCGGCCCCAGTCTCCAGTTCTGGACACATATTTTGATACAGAGTCTTGCTCTGTCACCAGGCTGGAGTGCAGTGGCATGATCTCAGCTCACTGCAACCTCTGCCTCCTGGTTCAAGTGATTCCCCTGCCTCAGCCTCCAAAGTAGCTGGGACTACAGGCGTCCTCCACCATGCCTGGCTAATCTGGACACATTTTTCTAGAGGGTATCTGGAAGCCCCATTGGCTACCCTTTGTACTCCATCTGCAGTCCTCCCTGGGTCTGACTGACCTCTCCTTCCTGTGTGTACTACAGTCTATGCGAATGCCTGTCTGCCTCTGCCTGTGTGCTGTGCTGGACAGGCAGCCAGAGGAGTCTTGTGGCTGCCTCTGTGTCCCTTCTGAAATGAAGGGTCTGAGCCAGGGCTTTCCTTCCTAAGAGGCCCTGGGTCAGGGCTGTTTTCAGCGAAGCCAGCCTGTAGCTCTGGACACAGTGGATTGAAAGGGACAACGGGTGCGTGAGCAGAAGGCAACAGCTCCTGGGCCAGATGCAGACAGGGCCCTTTTCTTGTTTCGGAGTTTCCTCCTGGTCATGGTAGGAAACCTCCCATATAGAACCAATACAGAAAATGGTCTTAATTTAGTTTCCATTTTTCTCCAAGGGTTTCCATTTTTCTCCAACCACTGCCTTTGACCTTTTGTATCTATGGTTCCAATCTCTTAAAAGCATCTTGGGCAGAAACTAGAGCCATCTGGTCACTTTGGGTTATAATTTTTGTTTAATCCAGTCTTAATGGAGTCTAGTTTAAAACATTCATCTCATATCCTTCTCCTCCCCTAGCTCAGACCTGCCCCCTGGCCCAGGACACCTGCAGGCAGAAAGGGAATGTGGCCGTCCATCCACTCCTCCTCTACTTTCTCCCCACCCTCCTTTCCCAGTGAGTCAGGGCTGGGAGAAGCACTGGGGAAGGGGTCAGTGTCTCTTGCCAACTCACGCTGCTGTGTACCTTCTTGGAGTCACTGCCCTCTAAGAGGCAGGCATGTGACCAAGTTTGGTCCCTCTCCTCTCCTGTCTGCAGTGACACATCCCACAATCTCTTGGGTGAGGTGTTGGGAAGGTAGCACCAGCCAAGATGCTTTTTCAGGATCCTTTTGACCCACAGGGCCTCCGCCTCTTTTGCACACCAAACAGGGGAGTAGGAGCTGAGCCTCTTCTACCTCCTCCCTGCCTACCATCTCCCTCCACTCTAGCTTCCCTTCTCCTGTGAACACAGGTGGCTCTGGTGCCCCAGTGTCCTAGTAGGAATCCACTCAGGGTGTGAGACAGCAGTCACCCATTTCCTAGGGCCCCACTGTTTTCCTGGAGACCCATTCAATTGACTGGGGGCAGAGTACAGAACACCCCTTCTCTCCTCTCCCAAAATGAAGAGAAAAGTCACAGTACTTTGCCTCTATGTTAGCAATTTACAGCCCCAGAGAACTTGTATCTCCTGCTACTGCAGACGGGTAGTGCTGGAGTGGCATCCTGTAAGAATGGAACCATTGGTCCCATTTAGGAATATGCAGATATACAGCACCTGTAGATTTCAACCTTGGCTCTTCCAATTCCAAGAAAATAGGAGGAGTCCCGTTTAACAAATCATTACAAAAAAAGGGTCCTCTGCCTAATGACATTGAGCTATGGGTTCTCTAGGAATCTGGTGGTTCAGTCTAGTCTCAGAAACCCTGGGATACAGAGGGAATGTCTATCAGCTGGGGAGACATCCCAAGCTACTCCACACTCCCAAGTACAATCGTAATAACCTTGCCCTGCAGCTTGTCTGTGCCTGCCTCCTCTTGTGACCTCACAAAGCCTGATTCATCCAGGCTCCTCATCCCTGCAGGTGCCCTGCCCCCACACAGATAGCCAAGATCCCTGGAAGGTTGGCCTTGGTGTCAGGGGGTATCTCAGTGCTTCTGCCCTTTGTTCTGGTTAGGGGAACCTTGGAGGCAGCTGTCCTAGATATAAGATGTGACCCTCACATTCTGGACTCTTTCTGCCTGGGTTCTCAGCACACTAGCTGCCCCAGGCACTCGCCTGCCATCCCCAGAGCAGAAGGCCATACATAAGATTATATCACCGCAGGTGCAGACAGGGCCTACCAGGTGTGCCTGTGCAGCCAGCCCTGCCTGGGGACGGCCCTACCAGATTGGTGGCTTCTCATCTGTCACTGTGGCCGTGCTGATGGTGTATTTTCAAATGGTATCTCTCTGAAACTAAGAGATGGCCATTTAGCTGCAATACACAAACCCAATTTGGGAACCCAAATGACACCACCCGAGTCTCCTTGTCAGGAATTATGGCTCTTGAATAAGGCACAATCTGCAGAATAAGTGAAATTGCCAACGCAGAAAAATGTATTTGAAAACATGATATGATCTATAGTTAAAGCGTGTGGATTCTGCATCCGCCTCAGAAACACTCTACTTCCAGAGCAATTTCTTCTCTAACTAGCTGTCTCTTAAATGGACTGTATGTCTTTTTCATTACAGCATCCGCCCTGCCTCCATGGCAGCAGCTCTCAGCTGCTGGGCCCGTGGATTCCTCACTCCAAAGCCAGACCCACCGCAGGTCCCTGATCAACTCCCCCACCTCAGCCCCAAACCACTCAAGGCTCCAAATGAAGCCTTCTCTCACACCCTCAGGATGTGGCGCTCCTGACCACAGCCAGACCTCAGCTACATCTTGGAGCCATGAACCCCCAGCTCCTTTCAATAAGCTCCTATGCCAGAGACCCTCTTTAGTCCCAATATCTGTCCCTAAATTGGCCCCTAATGCAAATTCCCAGTCCAATAATTCTGAGTGCTGAGGCTTCAGCATACCTTGCTGGCAACATTATCCCCTTCAACTTGCCATCTAACTGCCATGTGGATTTTTGCATGCCACCTACTGGATTCCCACCACTGTGCCACACTGGGATTCATTCATTAGTTATGCATTCATTCACTTATGCAAGTACTTCTAGAGCATCTACTAAAGCCACACACTCTCCTGTGTCCTAGAGATACAAAAGTAAACAAAATGACACAATTCCTGCCCTCAAGGGCACTGGGCCAGGACAGCCACACAAGGCCAGGCACGTGACAATACAGTGTCCTCAGTTTCTGCATGTGCAGAATGGAGTAATGGAAAAAGGCTTATCATGGGAAACCCTTCAGCCGCCATTTAAGGAAGTAGCCGCCAGTGGCAATTCAATGTAAACTTGGGTCTCCTGGAACTCATGAGAAAACTGAGGCACACACAATAAATGGAAAGAACCTGCTTCTCCCCAGAACTGCTATTGTTTGCAGCAAGAAAGGCAGCTGGAAAAGAGTTATCGGAATTCTGCAATGAAACTAAGGCTATCATCTTCAGCTACTAGTAGGATGTGGGGTGAGGAAGCAGGAAAATTCAAGAATGAGATGTGACTTTTTTTGAGAGATTCTACAGATGATCTAAGCGGCATTCTCAACCTGGGTTACACACTTACAATCCCCGAGGGTATTTTTAAAATCATGACACCCACACCAATTTAACCAGCATTCTTAGGCGTGTGATTCAGCCATCAACATTATTTAAAGCCCCCACTGAATTAAGGCAAGATTCCATCCCTACTGTGGAAAGCTTTATGGCTCCAAGTGAAGGTGAATGTGGCAGCTGAAATCCTCATCAGATAAATGGGAGTAGCTCATCATGGGTTCTCTCCTCTTGGGCAGGAGCCATGTGGGAAAAGGGGGCACCATCGACTGGCCAGTGAGAAGTGTGACTACTGTCAAGAAGGTCATGGAACACCTGGCCCGCGTACCCTCCAGACTGGCAGAATTTAAGTTCAGCTTTAAGACCTCAAAGGCAATATTTGCAGATAGGAAGCTGAAGGTGTTTGATCCACAGAGAGGTGAAGCAATTTCGAAGACCACGGATGTTGCTGACAATGTAAATGCCTTTGTGGGCAGAACAGAAACACTGCAAACAGAGCATGGCCATTGGGACAGTCAGCTCATTTGTGTCTGGTGTCAGACAGCAAATATTCTCCTCAGGGTTGCATCATCTATTATAACAACCCCGTGGCTATTCTGCACATGTTGGAAGCCTAATGTCAGAGTAGAAAATAGCAATGCTTTGAAGCAGAAATTCCTAGGACTGAAATCTTTCTTGTCACTCATTAGCACTGAGTCTAACTACCCACTCTGGGACTCTCTCTGTAAAAGGGGTTCATGAATATTCATTTAACAAATATCTATTGAGCATCTGCCATGTGCCAGGCATTGCTTATGGTGCAAGGATGGAGGAGGAAACTACATAAATGGACATCCCAGTTGTCTTGGAGTTTGTATGTTGTTTAGGGGAAACAGACAATGAACAAGTAAGTTTATGTGTGTGTGTGTGTGTGTGTGTGTGTATAGCATATTAGAATTTATATGCATATATATATAGCATGTTAGAAGTGCTGTGAAATTATATAAAGTAGGGAAAGGGAATAGGGATGCCAGGAGAGGGGAATGCAATTTGACAAGGTGGTCAAGGAATACATCCCTGACAACCATGACATACTTTACATGACATCTGAGCAATAACCTGAAGAAAAAAAGGTAGCAAGCCAGACAGAGTGTTCAGGCAGAGAGAGCAGCATGTGCAAAGACCCTGAGATGAGGAGGTAACTAGGGTGCTGTGCTTGAGAATAAAGTTTTCTACCCTCTCTACTGCGGATAAAAACATACAGATATACAGATATATATATATGCACATATGCATACAAACAGATCTATGCATGTACAGTCAGCCCTCCGTATTTGTGGGTTTCTCATCTGTGGATTCAACCAGCCCTGGGTCAAAAATATTTTTCTTTTCTATATCTATTACATATAGACTTCAATAGAGATGGGGGTCTCACTATGTTGCCCAGGCTGGTCTCAAATTCCTGGCCTCAAGTGATCCCTCTGCTTCGGCCTCCGAAAGTGTTGGGATTACTGGTGTGAGCCACTGTGCTCGGTCAAAAATGTTTTTTAAAAAAATCAATGGCTGCATCTATACTGAACATGTAAAGACTTTTTTCTTGTCATTATTCCCAATACAATACAGTATAACAACTATTTACATAGCATTTACACTGTATTGAGTAGTCTAAGAATCTTGAGATGATATCAAGTAGACGGCAGGAAATGCATAGGTTATATGCAAATACTGTGCCATCTTCATACAGACTTGAGCATCTGTGGATCTTGCTACCCTTGGGAGATCCTGGAATCAATCCCCATACTGAAGAACGACCATATAGGTGTACATGTGTGCATACGTGTGTATGTGTGCTTATGTGTTAGTGAGCTAAACTCGAGTGACAAATAATCCGAGACCTCAGTGCTTAACACAGCCTGGCATGGGTCAGATTCCTCCATCTCCAAGCAGTGTCCAATGTTCTTGTGTTCCCACACTAGCACTGTCTCTGACACACCTCCTTTGTCACTACTTGGTAGAATCATTGCTAGTTAAAGTTGGGAGAAGAGCGACCTGCAGTCAGCACAGGCAGAAAGAAACCCTAGATTAGATCACTCCTTGGTTATTCACATGTTAGCACATAGCACCTCTCTGAACACAAGTGATGAAGTCCAGGCTCAGAATGAAAGTCATGGTGAAGATGAATGTTATCACACCTGAGGTTCTGTGCTGATTTGATTTGGCCTGGGATTTCAGAGGCTGTGTGGGAGTTTTTGCCCAAGGGCTGACATAAGATTATCCAAAAATACGCCTTTTGGATCTGATATTCTACTAGCCATTGGTCTAGAAAGCTCTTGATTAGCTAGCTAAACAGCTCAACTCTGGAACCAGCAAAAAGGAGCAGAGCAGGAAGGTAGCATGACTATGTCATGTTCTGTTCACAGGTGATTCTACATGAAAGTTAATAGACAACATCTTCAGAAAGTAGAGAATGTAGGCCAATATGTTTTTGGAACTGAAGTAATTTACCTTGGATCCCAGCTTAAGCTAATCCAGCTTATCTTCACTATTGAAACTGATGCTAACAACATGTTAGTAGAGACTTCTTGTCCCAGAGGTACCGTAATCCAGGGACTAGCCTCACCCATGCCCAGATGCTCTCCAGTCTGAGCACACTGTAGCCACCAAATTCTGGCTATAACTAACAGAGGTGATCCCATGATGCTTCATTGCGGTATCATCTCTGAGAGCTCTTGACCCACACAAGCTGATTCTCAGGACTATCAGAGGAGAGAATGGAGGAGGAGTCAATGGCTTTTATCTTTCATTGGCCAGTATTTTATTTTAAGGGATGTTAACATTCTTGCACTTCTATGTTCCATTTGTGTGATGCAGAGGCGGGTTTTACAATGGCAGCAACAGAGATGTCCTAGGGTGGGAGGCGAGCAGTGCATGAACATATCTCAGGTGAGAAACTATTAAGTTGTACCTGGGTAAAACTGAGTAAAGCCAATTGCTATGGTCTGAATGTCTGTCCCTTCCAAAACGCATGTTGAAATTTAATTGCTATTGTAACATTATTAAGAGGCTATCAGGCTACATGGGCTCCACTCTCATGGGTGCCATTGATACCATTATACAAGGGTGAGTTCAGCCCCCTCTTGATCGCTCTCATCCCCTTACTTCCTGCCATGTGATGTCAGCAAGAAGGCCCTCACAAGATGCTGGCACTTTGATCCTGGGCCTTCCAGTCTGCTCAACTGTGAACCAATAACTTCTGTTCGGTATAAATTACCCAGTCTTGGGTATTCTGCTATAGCAGCATGAAATGGACTAAGACACCCATGCAGATCTGGTCATTGCAATAGTTGCTGCAATAAGAGAAAGGTGATGCTGAGAAGTAGTGCCTAAGGGGTGCTGAATTCATAGAATCTTAGTGGCTTCTATAGCTATTATTATTTTCATTATCATTGTGACCTAGGCACAGATATTCTTGGACATGGGCCTCTACTCTGGAGTCTGGTGCTCTGAATTTTGACCTTGGGCCAGGGTTCAGGCACTCTTCATAGGGCTTACATTTCTGATGCCAGATAGAACCAGACAGAGTAAAAGCTGTTTTTTATAGCCTTACCTGGACTAACACACCGCAATTTCAAGCACCAGCTCTATATGGAAGCCAGGGTGTCCAAGGTTCATGACTGTTGTTGTACTGAACCCCATCTGGAGACCCACGAAGACTTCTAGTAAGAGCAGCCCTGCTGCTCTGACAAATTGTGTCAGACTTCCAGGAATTGTACTTTGAGTAACTTGTCTGAAGCAGCATAGTTAAGAGATGCAATTAGCTGCTAAAAGCATGGATTGCAAATCAGATTGTCCTATCCCTGGGAGGCCATCGGTCACGAGGCAGACATGGGCATCTTTAGCCCACAGTGCTCATGGCTTTGTTTCTTAACAGAGTTGGCTCACTTGCCCCCATTGTGGGCACAGCATGAAAATTAAGAGATGGCTCAAAAATGATAAGGATATTGGTGCCCACCCTTATAAGATTACATGTACTTTTTTCATTATTTCTTGGGGGTAGCTAGTAACGAAAGATAAGAAGAGAAAGGATGGGGGATGGTGAAGCTGGGTATGATGAGAAGCGCACTGGACTTCATATGAGACCATTTATGTTGAAATTACAGCTGTGCCTTTTACATGCTCTGTGACCATGGGCAAGTTACTTACTTGACCTTAGTGAGGATTCTTTCCTCAATTATAAAATAAAGCAGAAATGCCCACCTGTTTGTGAGAAAACATAAGTTGTAAAGCCCAGCACTTCACCTGACACTAAGTACCTACTTTGCAGGAGCATTCTGACTCCAATTAAGACAAGGGTGTGTGTGTGTGTGTGTGTGTGTGTGGTGTGTGTGTGCACATGCACACACGTGCAAGAGAGAGAGACAGATCCTTTATAGCAAGGTACAGAGGGTTGTAAGGCATGGCAGACAGAGTTGAAATGACTCCTTGGGTGTCATGGTAACAGGGTCTGGGAATCACTCTTCCTCTGCCAGATCCAGCTAACTTAGGTTCTCCTACCAGAGGGTAAACAGTGGAGCCCAGGATCTGTATATATACAGTGCATGAAAGAGTGCCTAGCATATAATAAAAATCCCTTAGAAACAAGCAATATTACTAACATTTGAGTTGGCTTATGGATACAACTATAACCCAGACAGTATGTTAAGTGCATAAATCTTCACATTTATGCTGTGATCTCTATAATATTAATATGTCCTTTTTACAGACAAAGAAACTGAGATACAGAAAATGACTTTCCCAAAGGCACCCAGTTGATTTCTCCAGGAAGTTTTTCAAGTGAGAAATATTGTTTCCCTCATCTGGGTCCCTGCCACGCTGTGTGACGTCTCCATGATGATGCTTCCTGAACCGTACTGTAATGAATGTTATTATTTTCTCCTTCCCATTAGACCAGTAATTTGACAAACTACAGCCTTTGGACCAAACTTGATTTTTAAAGAAAAATTTATTTGGAACACAGCCATGGCCATTTAATGCTACAGTGGCAGAGCTGAGTTATTGCAACAGACCATATGTCTCACGAAGCTAAAAATATTGGCTATCTGGCCCTTTGGAGACAAAATCTGCCACCCCCTGCATTAGACTTTGAGATTAAAAGTACAAAAACTTAGCCCAGCATGGTGGCAGGCACCTGTAATCCCAGCTACTTGGGAGGCTGAGGCAGGAATATCGCTTCAACCTGGGAGGCAAAGGTTGCAGTGAGCCGAGATTGCACCATTGCACCCCAGCCTGGGCAAGAAGAGCAAGATTCTGTCTCAAAAAATAAGTGAATAAATAAATGTGCCAAGTGAAGAAATGAGTGAATATCAAGCAGACTTGAATGGATGCCATTTCTCAAGGAACAACTGCTGCAGGGGCCCAGGTGTCAGGGTTTTGAGCTCCATCCAGATTCTTAGAAGCCCCTCAGCTCAGTGATGCTGCCAATTATGTAAGGGTCCCCACAGGTGACTCTGAGACAGAACCAGTATCAGCTCTCCATATGATCACCCCAGCACCTCTCACAGCCTCCTAAAACAGAGGACCATCATCTTCTTAGAAGAAAACCCCTCTTAAATCCTCACTTGTGAAATGGAAAAGTTGCTAGAGATGGTTCAGAGGGCCTTTCCCGCCTCCTTTTTTGCCCACTGTTTCCTCACCTCAGCCTTGGTGCTATGCCCTTCCTTGGAATCTCTGATGCATTGAATCAGAATTTGCCTTTCTGCCTGAGCCAGGATGTTCCAAAGTGACCAGTTTAGCCTCTTGTTGGAAAACAACAATGCAGAAAATAGCTACCATTAATTGAGCTCCTTCTCTGTGCCAGGGACTGTGCCACGTACTTTGCTGTGAGAAGCAAGGTAGGCTTTATCATCCCCATGTACAGATGAGGAAACTGAGGCTCCTGGGGCTGTAGACACCTGCCCAAGGCACACAGCAAGTTAAATTCTAGAGGTGAGATGGAAACCCATTGTTTCCCCTTTTCTTATGTTCCTGACCTGCTTCCCCAGTGACCCATAACCAGCCACTGGAAGAGTGTTGGAACTCGATTTTTTGATCAAACTTCTTCGAACTAAAGGAGCATGTTCTAACCCAATGCAAGGAAACTAAGAACCTTGAAAAAAGGTTAGATGAAATGCTAACTAGAATAACCAGTGTAGAAAAGAACATAAACGACTTGCTGGAGCTGAAAAACACAGCACGAGAACTTCATGAAGCATACACAAGTTTCAATAGCCAAATTGGTCAAGCAGAAGAAAGGATATCAGAGATTGAAGATCAACTCATTGAAATAAAGCAAGAAGCCAAGATTAGAGAAAAAAATGAAATGAACAAAGCCTCCAAGAAATATGGGATTATGTGAAAAGACCAAATCTACGTTTGATCGGTGAACCTGCATGTGACGGGGACAATGGACCAATTGTTTTGGAAAATGCTCTTCAGAATATTATCCAGGAGAACTTCCTCAACCTAGCAAGGCATGCCAACATTCAAATTCAGGTAAGTATAGAGACCACCACAAAGATACTATTGAGAAGAGCAACTCCAAGGCACACGTAATCATCAGATTCACCAGGATCTTTGAATCAAAGTATTTTAACTGTGTCCACCTGACCTGGCTGGTTTCATGACAAATAGGGTGTCACTTATTTGAAATGCATTAGCTGTTTATTTGCCCTGCATCCAGCTTTATGCCGGATACTACGCACAAGGTAGACCAAGTAGTTTTACCTCTCAGGTGACCTCACAGTTTAATAAAGGAAGCAACAAGCACTACCCCTAAGCCAGTGAATGAAGGGGCTTCCAGTGGGCGGGGCTGCTAGTGGGTGGGGCTATGGATGGGCGGGGCTGCTAGTGGGTGGGGTTCCGGGCTCCACCCCATCCCTCCAGGTTAGCTATTCATGATCTCTCCCCATACACTGAGTGAGGTTCCATATAGGAGTTCCTTTGAACAAAAAGTTCCTTTGCTAACTAAGTTTGAAAAATGTCCGCACTAAGGGATGAACAAAGCAGGAAGAACAAAGTGCTGATGCTATCATCATCTGAAAAATAGGCTTTTTCAGGAAATCATGTTCTCTCAGAAGTTCACAGAGAACAACTCCTAAATACATTCCTGGAGCGTTTTTCATCTCAGAGGACAATTAACCTTTGCAATTAGTTTCATCAACAGGAACTTAATAGCAAATATTTGGTCGCTTAGCAACAAGGAAGCAGCCACCAGTGGGACTGCAGTATCTTTGTGACTCAAGTCTCCTGGGGTTGCAGGCAGAGGAAATGCTGGGCTAAATTTCCAGATCCTGCAAAGCTCTTTGCCCAAATGTCCTTTCCCCTGAAGGCCCTGCTCTCAGTGACCTAGAGGGTGAGTGACCCTGACCAGTGGAGACCCAACCCTCAGCAGTGACTGGAAGGAGAATGCCAGCAGCTGAGCACCCTCATAAGCCTCAGAACAGCCTCTGAGGATGCCTAGGCCAGGAGGTGACACTCTGCTTCACTCTCTAGAGCTGTGTGGCCGGGAAAGCCAGGGCCTGCAGAATCTCTACTGCTGGGTCACTTTCTTTTCTTTCTTATTTCCAAAGGGCCTTGCTTATCCCCATTTTAAATGGGAAAACTAGGCCTCTGATTGAACCGCTTGCCCAAGTCTCCAGTAAGTGGTGGAGTAAGTGGTGGAGCAGGGTTTGGTCCCAGCCTCATGTTCTTTCCACATCCCCACAATGGCTCCGGACTGTGCTCCTTCCCTGGACCTGAGCTTCACTATTGGACCAGATGAGCCTCTCAGGTCCATCCCAGCCTGGCGTGTCTAGATCCTGCCTCCCAACGCAGGCTTCTGAGATGGTCACTTGGATCTCTCACCATGGACATTACCCAACATTACCTAACATTTTCCAGAAAGAAGAATCCTAGCTCTTTCCGTGTCTTAGATTCCAAACCAAAAAGGGACATGATTATGTAGTGAAAATAACAAGGGACTTCAAATCAGAAAACCCAGACTCAGATCCCGGCTCTAACATTTACCAGTCATGTCATTTTAGGGTCACAACCTTTCCAAATACCTTAACCCTAATCTGTAAAGTGGAAAGCATCATAACTACCTCAGCAGGGTGCTGTGTGGACCAAGTAAGAAGTCTGGCATGTAGCAGGAGCTCAAGAAACAAAAATACAAACCCACAAAACAAAAACCACCACAAGACACGTCATGCCTCTATCCTCCTAGTTTCTGTGGAGAGGTATAGACTTTTTGTCTCTACCTCATTTCATTTCCAAGGACTTCCCACTAAAAACTGAACCAGAGATGCTTTTGACAAAGTAATTGCCAGAGACCTCTCAGTATATGTACAAATAAACCCAAATGAATATTTTGAAAAAAATCTTCTCCTTTCTCAATGAGATAAAAGTAATTCCCATTCAGACAAATGTGGTTTGAATTCTGAGTCTAACTCATAGCAGCTCTGTGACGTCAGCAAACACTCCATAGCCACCATGACATCCTCAGTTTTAACACATGAAAGAAAGTGATGTTTCCCTAATAAGGTTCTGGCAAGAATTAAATTTAAAAACTTATATGAAAGAGCCCCTTCCAGTGCCTGGCTCTAGCTCACATGAATTACTCAGGCCATATTTGTTATGTCTGAATCCATTTGATGAACACTTCCCTTACCAGGTTCTGTTGTGACTGTCCTTTGAAATTCCTATCAGTTGATTTTTACCAAATTACTCATATCTACACTGTTTCAGTATCAGCTTTAGGAAAGAGCACATCCGTTTCTATTTTCAAACAAATACACACAAAAAATGTAATTGCAGTCCCAATTTCTTTGGCATGCGGAAAGTGCTGCATATGTGTAAAATGGCAGCTTAAATTCCGGAAAAGCTCAATGGAATTTTAAGGCTGCCTACCATCCCCGGAGCTCTGGCACTAAAACCTCTTCATCCTGCCCAAACATCAGCTTGCCCTCTTTGAAATCCAGGCCATGAAAGTCTGCAGAACAAACAGACTTCATCAAGTTAGAGTTACCATATTGCCCGGTAACTCCACTCCTGTATATACAGATATATACCCAAGAGAATGGAAAACATACATCTGCACAAAAACTTGTACATGATGTTCACAGCAGCATTCTTCACAATAGCCAAACAATGGAAGCAATCCAAATGTCCATCCATGGATGGATGGATAAACAAAATGTGGGATGTCCCTATTACTCGTCCCCTGTTAACACTAGCAAATTAGCAGAAACAGTGACAACACAGATTTACTCTCTTACAGTTCTGAAGGTCAGAAGTCCTTCACTGGTTTCACTGGCTTGAGGCAAAGTGTCAGCAGGGCTCGTATACTCTGGAGTCTCAGAGGGGAGATTCTGTTTCCTTGCCTTTTTCAGCTTCTAGAGACTGCATTTCTTGGCTGGTGGCTCTTCCTTCATCTTTGAAGCACATCCATCCAATTCTGATTCTATAATCACATTGCCTTCTTCTCTTCTGTAGTCAAATCTCCATCTGCCTTTTTCTTATACTTGTGATTACATTAGGGCCCATCTTGAATACTCCAGACAAATCTTCCCGTCTCAAAATTCTTACTTGATCACATATGCAAGGTTAGGTTCCTTTTGCCCTATATCAGTCACAGGTTCCAGGGATAAGGATGTGGATATCTTTGGGGGCCACTAGCCAGGCTATAGTGTGCAGTGGAATATTAGCCATGAAAAGGAATGGCATGCTGATACATGCTACAACTTGGATAAACCTTGAAACACCATGCAGAGTGAAAGAAGTGACGCAAAATACCACATAGTGAAAGATTCCATTTATATGAAATGTCCAGAATAAGCAAGTCCATGGAGACAGAAAGTAAACTGGTGATTGCCAAGGAGTAGGGAAGGGAAGAAGAGGGGACGACTGCTAACGTGTACAGGTTTCTTTTGTGGGCGATGAAATGTTCTAAAAATTATATAACAGTGATGTTTACACAACTTTATGAATATACTAAAAACCACTGAGTTGTAGATTTTAAAAGGATGAATTTGATATGTAAATTATATCTCAGTAAAAAATGAATTAGAAAAAGCTCATCATTTGTCAACATTTCATATAAATGGTAAAAGTGGAAATATTCCTTTTTAATCAAATTATGATTTGCTTTGGGAGGCTGAGGTGAGTGAATCATGAGGTCAAGAGATCGAGACCATCCTGGCCAACATGGTAAAACCTCGTCTCTACTAAAAATACAAAAATTAGCCGGGCGTGGTGGCACATGCCTGTAGTCCCAGCTACTCGAGAGGCCGAGGCTAGAGAATCGCTTGAACCCAGGAGGCGAAGGTTGCAGTGAGTTGAGATTGTGCCACTGCACTCCAGCCTGATGACAAATCGAGACTCTGTCTCAAAAAAAAAAATTATGATTGAAGCCATTTAATTTAAATAAAGTGCTTTTGACCAAAACGTTCGACCACACTGTGTACCTTGTCGCGGTAGAGCGGGCCTTGGAGTCAGGAGGCCTGAGTTTAAGTGCTGGCTCTATGCCTGTGTCACTGTGTTACCCTTTCTGAGCCTTGGTTTTCTCACCTACAAAATGGGCATAATAAAAGTACTGACCTCTCAGAGTTGTGAAGATTCAGTGCAATAGTCATGGAAAGCTTGGCATGGAGTAAGTGCTCAATCAGTGCAAGCTGTTGCTTTGATTTTCTCCTCCCCTGATGCTCATCAACCCTAAAGGGACTCACCCATTCTAAGGGTGACCCAGTATTCTAATTTAAGTTTCAGATTGTTTGAGGGGAATGAGAAGGAAAGTATTGGGAAGTGTAGTAAATGTACCAGGCACTGTGTGGACGGATGTACGAACTAAAGAGTGAAGTGAGTGGGAAGAGGGGAGGAAAGAGAAAAAAGGAAAGACAGGGGCAAGGAAGGACTTCATAGAGGAAGTCTAGATCTAATTCCAGGCATGTCTGTGTGTGTACTGAGAGTGTGCCTGTGTGTGTGTGAGTGTGTGTGTGTGTGTATACAAGTGCATGTCTATAGGGCTGCCAGTAGGTGACAAATGAGATAGAAGACAGATAGGATAGTGGGCATGAATGAGCAGAAAGCATTTGAGGCATGAGTAAAGGCTCAGAGACATCACACAGCCTGGACTTCTCAGGAAATATGAGGGAGACAGAGAGTAATCTATTAGATTTGCCTTTTGCAAAGATATCTCTGTTTGTGGTGTGGCAGAGAAAAACAACTGTGCTTTTTTTTTAAAAAAAAAAAAAAGGCCAGAAGGAACAGTTAGGAGAGTGTGGCAATGGTCCAGTTATTGGGTGATCAGCACCTTAACCAGGGTAGAGAGAAGAAAGAGAGTCTATTCCTGTTCCCACTGGACACCAAACGAACATTTGTGTGTATAGACACATAGGCAAACACATATCCCTTTGAGCATTCTGCAACCACAGGAGTGGGCCTAGTAGCGGGTGTGATGGTTAGTTCTGTGTCAGCTTGGCTAGGCTGTATCACCTGGTCATTTCATCAAACACTAAATTAGACATTGCTGGGATGGAATTCTGTGGATGTGGTTAGCATCTAAAATCAGCTGGCTTCAGTGAAAGTGCTTTTGACATTATGGGTGGGCCTGATCTCATCAGCTGGAGGCCTTATGAGCAAAAACAGGTCTACTGGAGAAGAAGAAATTTGGTTCTGTTTCTCTGAGAAATCTTCTTGATACAGAAGGTGTGATGCACTCCTTCTTCACAAGGCCTCCTATGGGCCATGGAAGCCACATACTATCAAGAGTCCTGCTTTGAAGTCAGCTGGCTCACAATAGACCCAGGCAAGAAATTATTGTCATTCAAAGATCTCTGGTTGAGAGAAGGAGGCATGAGGCACAGGCCTCCTTATTTCCTCAGCACCATCTGCCTCACTACCACCACTCCCTTTGGCTCAGCCCACCCATCTGGCCATCCCAAGTCAGGAGGAGACAGTACAATTCGGCATGGCCAGCCTTGCACCTGTTCCTCCCGACCCTCTGCCATCTCTTCTTGACCCAGCTTCTCCCCTGTCCCTGGTACCCTGGCCCTGTGCCTGTGAAGAGGGCAGGCAGTTGGCTCCAAGGATGGGGCTTCTTTCCTGGCTCCCATGCTGGAGCTGCTGCTTTCCTTCCCCACCCAGTGTTCCAGAGGTGCTGGAACTACAGTCCAACATTACTTCCTTCAATCTCCCCTTTTCCAGCCACCAAAAGTCATGCTCTGGTTGCCAGAGTCTGTGACTGGGGTCCTGCTACCTCCTCCCAGGCACCCCAACCCTGGACTCCCCACCCATCTATTGCCTACCCCATTACCAGTCACTTGGCTTGCTTATGAGTTCATCTAGTCTCAGACTCTGGCCTTCTACCCCTTAGCCTGGCCTGACTGAGCCCTGGGCTGGGACCCTTGAAGGCACAGCTGCTGCCAGCCCCAGCTGCAGTGAGCACAGGTGGCGCAGAGGAGACTCCTTGGTTGTCCCAGGAGGCCCACACATCTGGCTGGGGATCAGGAAGCCCAGGCACTCTTGATTTAAGTGAGCAGCAGCCCCACGACAGTGAGGTGGTACAATCATTCTCCACGTCCAGCTTCTTCACTGGCCGTCTGTCTCTGCAGGCTCTACAGCAGGACATGGGAGGGGGTTGCAGATCAAGGGGAGGGCGGTGCAGCTGGAGGGAATACTGCTGTGGCCACCCGATTACCTGTCCCTTTTTGGGATTTCAGGCCAAAAGAAGCCTCAACACCAGATGCTTCTGGCGGAATGTAGAGATGTGGGCAGAATCAGGCTGTATTAGTCTGCCCTCATGCTGCTCATAAAGACATACCTGAGACTGGGTAATTTATAAAGGAAAGAGGTTTAATTGACTTACAGTTCAGCATGGCTGGGAGGGCTCAGGAAACTTACAATCATGGTGGAAGGGGATGCAAACACATCCTTCTTCACATGGCAGCAGCAAGAAGTGCAGAGCAAAAGTGGGAAAAGCCCCTTAAACAACCATCAGATCTCATGAGACCTCCCTCACTATCACGAGAACAACTGCCCCATGATCCAATTACCTCTCACCAGGTCCCTCCCACAACGTGTGGAGATTATGGGATCTGCAATTCAAGATGAGATTTGGGTGGGGACATGGCCAAACCATCTCACACGCCATCAGCAGTCCTTGGTCAACAATTAAAATGGAAAAGACTCAAAGCTGTTTTGACCAGTGCCCAGTCCCAAACCCTGCCTACCATTCCCCTTCCCTAGGTTCTAATTAATTGCTCTGAGATGGACCCTGGGAATAAGTATTTTTGTTAAAGTTCCTCAGGTGATTATGATGTGTGGCCTGGGCTGAGAACTTCTGCTTCAGAACTTTGCAATTGGGCCAACAATATCGATATCCCCTGAGAGCTTGTTAGAAATGGATGGAGAATCTCAGGCCCCATCCCAGACCCACTGACTCTGAATCAGTTTCATAAGATCCCCCGGTGATTCGCATGCATGTTTAAGTTTGGAAAGAACCAAGAGAAATAAAGGCGACTCAAGGGGAGCTACTTTCATTTTCCTTTTAGCTTCCACTCCATGACTGCAGCTCTGCATTTATGTGACAGTACCCAGAACGAAGGGTCAAAATGACCAAATATTATGAACACTGTGCCCCATATCTGAGCCACACTCAGCTAGGCCTTAGCTCCACCAAGGCTCACAAATAATTATTCTTCAGAATACAACTGCTAATGACACCCAGCTGGAAGCATTCCTGACACTCTTTCCATATACAGCCTCTTTGATGGGTTGGCCTTGCACTGTTAGTGACGCCTCTTGACTGAGCATTTGCCAAATGACAAGTACTTTATAAACACTGATCAGTTTCATCATCCAATAACCCCGTATAAGTTAGATTTTATCAGCCCCACTTTACAAACGTAGAAACTGAGGCTCAGAGAGGTTAAAGAGCCCAAGGTCACACAGCTAGTCAGTGGCAGAGCCGTGATAGGAACTCTGGGTGTCTGATTCCAAAACTCAGTATTGTTCGTTGTTTTATTTATGAAGCAAGTTGCTTCAAAAATAAAAACTGTGATGGAACTTCAAAAACCAGACTCAGAGATCCCAATGTTCTCAGAAAAAAAAAAAAAAAGAGGAAATACATTGCTGTTTCCTGAGACCAGTAACCAGGGGGAAGGATTTTTACATAAGCAAAAAGTGCCTTTGGGAATTCAAGCCCGATGCATTAATGTAATGATTATTCCTCCCACCTGGGCTCTATGTTTTTATTAGGATGCTTTACATATTCTTTAGCTTAGCTTCTTTAAAATGCTAAACTGACTCTGCATCCTCAAATGTGCCAAAAATCTAGGCAGTATATTTACAGGAAGTAAACACCCCACTCCTACCCCGCAACCAAATAACTCCCAGAGGCCTGGATTAGTGGTATGCCTTTTAAGGAGGTGAAAATCCACCTCTCTCTCAGGAACATGACCGACATAAAATTCAAATCAAACTAAATTTATGAAGGGAACTCGGACTGGCTTGAAAGCTCGTCTTGTGGCTGAATAGTTATGATCACTCACTGTTTTAGATATGTGCCAGGTCCTCTGGGGCTGAAGTGGTTGGTTCCTGGGATTCTGTCTCTGGAGAGTTTGGTGGCTCTGTCTGTGGCCAGAATCACAGGTCAGCTAGTAAGGAGATTGGGGCCCATGGTTGGGATTTGAATCCAGCTGGTCACAGAATCTCTAACCCATATATGAGATAAGGTTTAGTAAGTACTTTATCTCTCCAAAGGCATCAACTTGCAGGGTTACAAGGTCTCCCATTGACGGTGTCTTGTCATGTGTCCTTTTTACTTTCAAATATTTCAGCATAGAGAAGAACTAAATTTTAGGGACAGTTGCCCTAATCAAGATCCTCCATCTGAGGGCCACCAGCTTTTGTGCACATTCAGGAGGAAGCTCACACAGGAAGCAATAGTTGTAAGTATTTCACTGTTATGTGCCTTTGAATGGACAGCTTAGGCCACAAGCTAGCATAAGACATGTCAAAAAATGGGTTTTATTGGTGAAAACTGTGGTGCCATTGACTAGGGAGATGGACACTGATGTCTTAGTTCATTTGGGCTGCCATAACAAAATACCATAACCCAGTAGCTTACAAATGACAAAAATGTATGTGTTACACCTAAGACTGGGAAGGCACCAGCAGGTTCTGTGTGTGGTGAGGTCTGGCTTTCTGGTTCTGAGACGGTCTTCTCCTCGCTGGGTCCTCACGTGACAGAAGGGGAAGGGAGCCCTTTAAGGTCTTATTTATGAGTGCACTAATTCTATTTATGAAAGCTCTTCCCTCAAGACCTAATCACCTCCCCAAGGCCCCACTATCCATAATAGGATCACCTTGGGGGTTAGGATTTTGACAGATGAATTAGGTGGAGACACAAACATTCAGATCCTAGCAAGCTTTCATTGGTGAAATAAAAGGCGCTCAGGATTCGGGGACTGGCTGAAAATACTTCCGAGATATTTGCATGAGTGGACCTAAGAACTCAGGGAAACCTGGACCTGATACCCCGAGGCAGAGTTCTGGGTCTGGCCACTGGTTTAGGAGGCTTTCTGCTTGTCTGATGTTGACAAGGACACGGAAATCTCATGTCTGGAATTTTGTTGTGTCGATCTCAAGTGATCGTCACATGCAGGGTGAGGTTGGATGTAAAACTTCCCTGGAGGCTGTAGGAACTGCTGGGTTGCCCGCTTTGCCAGGGTACAAATGTCTGTGTGTGGTGAAGCTGGCTCTGGGACTCGCTTTCGCGCAACCTGGGAGACTGCGGAGGAGCAGCTGACTCCCACCCCGTCAGACTTCTTCGAATGACCTGTCGCTCCCCTCCACCCCGGCCCCCCGCCCCGACCACCACTTCCGAGCTTCACTGCAGGAGGAAAAGCCCCCAGGTATCATTGCCCTTTATCAAATTCATCATTCTTGCATCTCATTTGTTTTTCATTTGTTTTTCCCTTTGGAGTCAGGGCTGCATGCATCAGACACAGAAAGGATTTCAGAAAAGCTCCTGGCGAGGACTAATCTGATGAGAAGTGATTATGCTCTCATTGGAGAAGCAATTTATTGCCAACCAAATTCTTGTTGCCAGATGAATAAAGTTGGTGTTAATTCTGCCCACTCAGGGTCCTAAAAGACTCCTCAGAGCCACCTGTGGGAATCAATAGGCATTAAGGACAAGGGCTAGGCTCACCGTCTGGCCCACCGAGACCACAGCGATGATGTGTACAGCATCTTAGATGCCATGGGTTCTTCCATCCCTGGAACCCTGGGAAAGTCAGAGCTAAAGGGGCCCCAGAGTTATCCGATCCAATCGTCTTCATCAGGAGGAGACTGTGGCTCACAGAGATCTCCGGACTAACCCACAGCCACACAGTGGCGCTGGAAGGAGGGCTCTGGCCACTTCCCAGACTACTCCTCAATTCCATTCAACAAACACATGTCCAGGACTTGCTCAAGAAAAGGCCTTGCCTTGTTCTGGGAATAAGCAAGTTCCCTGTGCTGTGTGAACTCTCAGGACAGAGGGGAGGCGATGTTGCAGCAAATATGCTTGACAAGGGGAAGGACACAGCAGAACACACAGTGCTCTGAGTCCTTGCGCAGGTGGAGCTTTCTTGGGTCTTGAAAATGAACACGAAGGAGGGTTGGGAGGAACAAACAGGGATAGAGAAAGAGCCCTAGGGCAGCATCTGGAAACCTCAAGGGAGAGGATAGCAGGCCCGAGCCCAGCTCAGCATAGGAACTCCTGTGGCTGATTTCAGTGCAATGTCCAGAGGCCCCAAGATGGCTCCATGGATGCGACCTTGCATAGAAGTGGGCACATCAACCCCATCTCTGCATCTGAACAGACCCCTGAGGTGGGTCAAATGCCAGGCTCCCCTCTCCTCCCTGTAGTCCTTCTGTCCTGCCTCCTTCATCTCTCTAGCTTCAATGGCTCTCCAAGAATCCCAGAGTCTCTGGGGCACCAGATGGGTGCTCCTTGGAGAAGCCAGTCTCTCTACCTCTCTCCTCTCCCAGAAGAAAACTAAATAACCCCCAATGAACATGTGCCCAGAGCCCTCCAGCCCATAAGGCACTCTTCCCTCACACGATCTCATTTACCCTTCACCACAACTCATTCTTTTCCACCCTTCCCCCAGTGTATAGATGAGAAAAATTCCAGGATCCAAGTAACTGGCCCCAGGTCATTGAGCTGGATCTGAATGGACCCATTCCCAGACCTCTTCCTAGTACCATAGTTATCAGCACAGACTTTTGAGCTGATTCCCTGACTCTGAATCCCAGCTTCACCACTCACCAGCTCTGAGACTTGGGAAAATCACTTACCCTCTTTCGGCCTCTATTTCCTCATCTGGAAAATGGTGATAATAATAGTAAAATTTATCTCACTGGGTTGTCATGAGGATTAAATCAATACATGCAAAGAACGTAGACTAGTACAGCCTAAGTATTAGCTCTTAGTAGCATTAACTCTAACCTAGGATTCCAGCAGATTCCTCCTGTTAGGCCATTCAGCATCTCTGGGTACCTTCAGAGAAGTGGCCATCAACAAGGCTGGCCCGCAGGACAATTAGAATCCTTCCTGAGTTTGCCTTCTCCTTCTCCCATCCTCAGCCTCCCTCTATTTTCCCTTTGATTCTCAACAATTCTTCCCCACTAGTTCCTTCCCCACATGCACACCAAGCCAGACAGACTATTCCAAGATTCTGTAAGATGAAACTACTCGGCCTTTGTGTCCGACATCTGTCCTTTGCAATGCTAGTTTCTAAATGTTCAGTACATACAAAAAGAGTTAGTTGTTCCTTTGAGAGCCCAATTTTGAATTAAAAAGAAAGCTCTCTGGTAAGAAGCAGCTTTGCTTCTGCCTCCCAGCAGCAGCAAGGGGATTATCGGCAACGAACCATATTTCATACTTAATTGCAATACCATCCCCAAAGCCAAAGTCTGGTCTGGGCTGAGTGGCTGATTTGAACCCTCATAGTTACTACTTCCAAGTTCTGCAGAAGCCATTGAGGGCTCCATAGAAAAGATCTTTGCAGGTGCATGGTTCTCTAACACTGGGAATAACAGAGGTGAACTGGTACACTAGTGATTGTTTTGACCTGTGGCCTCTTGGAACCACAGGCTTTGGGTGCCAAATAAGATTTACCTTAGGGAAATGGAGGAAGCAGACCTAGGAAGGGAACGGTTCCTGGAGCTCCTGAGCTGCCCTGGCCACTGACTCTGCCCAGGTGCACAGAGCGCTTTGCCTAATGGGGAAATAAAATAGGGATGTTGGATTTGCCTAGACCACTCCCATCTATGAGCTGGTGATGTGTTCGTGATGTGTGAAAGACACAGAGGAAACCTCTGGCCTTTCCTGCAGTTTCATTTGTCCTCCCTAGTGCCTGGTGCATAGTAGGACTTAGGAATTGTTTGATGAATGAATTTCCCAAAGGTTGATGATCCACTCATTCTGAATCATGAAATTAACATTCAAGAATCCTCTCAGGGTTGCTGGGGGAGTGTGATTGGTTGAGCGCCTAAGCCACTTAAATGCTCTCCTCTCCAGGTGTGGAAAACTTTATCTCAAGCCTTTCAAGTAGAGATAGTCAAAGCTTAAATGGCTCAGCAGCTCCTGTCAATGTGTACCAGTGAATTGAAGCTTTTCAGAATCCCAGTGGAGCATCTAAGTTAAGGAACAAAGTGTGGTATATTGCAAGGGCAGGCTTCCTGGGAGTGTTCAGGAACTTCCTAAATACAACAGGAAATGAACTGTGTAAAATAGCTGGCTCCTACCCCACACAGTCCGAGAAAGTGTCAAGTTTTACGGAAACTCAACTAGACCACACACAACATTTCAAGACCATGGCCTTCCAAGCATCTGGGTTCAGTGGTCCCTAAAAGGAAAAGTCTGTTCCAGCATGGACCCCACCTCCGGCTACCTAACCGTGGCCAGCCTCCTTTCCAGATTGCCTGTCTCTGGTCCCTCATCCAGTCGTCTCCTGTGCTGTCACTAGAAGTATGCACCCACCTCACAGATCTGGTCAGGCCAGTCTCCTTCTTAATACCCCAGTAACTCCCTGTTGTCTTTGAGATGGAATAAAACTTTCTCAACTTGGCATGCAAAGCCCTTTAAAACCTGATCTTCATTTAGGCCTGATATGCAGCCAGTACTCACCCAGTAAAGCCACACCAACTGTTAAAATATTGAAATGCTTCTTCGCTCGCTCTATGAGCCCTGGACATGCTCCAGCCAACCTCCTTGCTCACATGTCTCCTGGCCAGAGCCCTGAGGGGAAACAGTGCCCTGATGGCATTTGGCACTGACTCCCCAGCAGGCGTAAGCTGGGCTGGGCTAAGGTCTCTGGCGCAGGCCAGCATCCCCCAGAGGCACCCTCACATGGACACATTCAGGAAGTACAGCTTCTGTGGCATCCCACACTGGTTGTAAAATGCACTATTTTGAACATTACTCCCACCTCAGTCAACATACTAGATTTACTACCATTTCCTTGTTCACTTATTTGATGAATAAAGAATGCCTGAATGAATAAAGGAATGAGTGATATGTGAGCTAGCACTTGCTGTCTTCCCCAGCCCTGTCATGAAGAAAGGGGGTTCACAGGGACATACTGATGATTAGAAGAAGACGGAAATAAGGAACCAACTACAGAAATGTCACTCAGTGCCAGAAATGGTCACTCAGAAAGGGACTTTCATAGACGGGTTATACCCCATCCAAGTTCACAGGAAAGGTTTTTCACAGGAGGGTTATACCCCAGCCAGGTTCTCAGCCATCCAAATTTAGAAAGTGAACTTTTGCAGTATACCCCAAAGTCATCCGTATTTCAGGGGCAAACTCACACAGCCAGACTCAAAAGTCACTGTTGTCAAATGGGAATGCCAGCCTAATGATTGACGAAGGTGACCTCTCTGTCTCTTGTCCAGGCATTTTAGTTGCAACTTTTTCAGTTGCCAGAGACAGAAATTCTCATTCTAAATGACTTAAGCACAAAAGGAATTGATCAGCTTTCAAAACTGAAAGTTCCAGGGAATAAATCTAGTTTCAGGTAGAGCTGGATTCAGGCATCAAATGGTATCAACAGGACTCAGTTTTTTCCTTCTCTGGGTTCTTCCTTGTTGACTGAGGCTCCACATGGTGGAAAGATGGCTTCCTGCCTCCAGGATCCCAGTTTTCAAGTCTAGCTGGCAAGAGTGGAAGAGTCTCCCTTGGAAGCCTCAGCATCCATTTCATTGCATCTCCTTGACCCTAATGAGGTCACATAGCTAACTCTGAACCAAGCCTTGCGGCCAGCAGAGGAATGTTATGTTCTGACTGCCTGAGGCCTAGATCACAGGCTCCACCCCTAAGCCAAGAGTTGGTGCCTCCCAAGCACAAGAGCTGAGCATAGGGGAAAGAGGGAAGTTGGATATAGGTACCACAATATAGGGGTGGATGCTGGGCAGCAAATCCAACCAATGCCCACTCTACCAGGACACCTTATTACAGTATTGAGGAGGCCAAAACATTCTTCAGAGGCTTGCTTGGTATGTCAGAATAAGGCAAGAGGGCTATTAGGAAGTGAGATTATTTTCACCAAGATCCAGAAATTGTCCTCACTCCAAAACAGAATACCCGTCTCTCAGGCAGAGCTGGGAACAGGCTAACAACCCTCTCTCTGAAGCCCAGTTTCTCCCGAGGCCCCATCCCTTCAGCAGGCAGACTGTGCCTTGATTCAGATGGGTTGACATCACCAATCCTACCCCAAGGCTGTATGTGAGTCATTCTGCCCAGCCATGCCCACCCTACACAGGCTTTCTTGATTCTGACTCATCCACATTGATTCATAAATGAAATGCATCCCCATGGTTCCTTCTACTTGTTCTAGTGCTGTCCTGCACAACCCAGTTCAGCAGCCTAATGAGACGGAGCAGGGCAGAGACTTCTCCACGTTCGTATCTTATAGGTGGTGTGATGAAAGGAAAAACAGGACAAATGATGTGCCCAGGTTCACACAACAGGGTAAAGGCCACTCTCCCCCCTGCTGATGAGCCCCTAGCCCAGCGCTTACTGCATCTGTGAAGTTACCTACTGAGGTTTGTCACTAACAGTCCAGTGTCTTCAACCTATCACTGAAATGTACTGGGAGACGGACCCTTAGAATGGAGGTGAAAATACTTTTTTCTTAGCCACTCCCAGGCAATGTCAATCCACTTTCTCCTATCCTTGGCCCCTGAGCCACTCACAGAGGCTCTGCCCTTGTCATTCTCAGACTGGAGACATAATTTTTCTCTGCTCTGGGGTGGAACCCTGCACAGCAACCTGTCCCTGAAGACTGACACAGCTCCCACCTAGATGCAGTCAGTGCTCAGATAAGACAAGATGGATGGCAAACAAGGTTTGGACCAACAGGTGCCATTTGTTAACATGCTCTAGATCAATGGCTTCCAAAATTAAAATATTCTGTGTCTGTCAGATGTCCCTACCAGACCCTCTGTCAGGGCAGAGGTACCAGCTGCAGATTGGTGTGAGGTTGGGGGCCATGGAAGGGAGGGGAGGTTTTTAGTTGGTGGTGGGGAGCATATGGCATTTCCTACCAGTGCCAAAAGCAAGCTCCCTCCTGCCGCAGAAGTTCCCCAAATAAGTCAGAGGATGGGGGAGAGGCAAGTCCACATGCTGACATTTCATAGAAAGAGGATGGAGGGACACATTCTTGAGTTTCCTAAAACATCAAGCATTGTCTTGGGCATGGCAAAGACCTGAAACATGGAGGCCTCCCTCCCTTGCATGGAGAAAATGAGCTGGCAATGGTGAAATCCCGTTTCCTGTTTTCTGCTGTCATTTGGGACTCATGAGCGTAGAAGATGCTGTGGACCCTCCATCCCATATCCAGCCCACCTGAGTTTACCTGTGAGGACAACTCAGCCCTCACACCCGTGCATGTCCCTCTTCTCTGCCTGGCTGGCATCCTGCCTGAGAGCCTGCTCTCAGTGGCCAGTCACAACTGTGACATGCAAGGAAATTAATGCCCAGAGTGGGGATGGCAGGGAGTGAATAAGCGCCTCAGGCTCCCTGCCCTCCAGTGGCATGATTTTGAGGCAAGGGCCACATGGTTTTCAGAAAGCCCCCAGGGATCATCCCCAATTGTCCATGATGGTAACTCACTCATCAGAGCATTCACTGTGTTGGTTTTTCATCTTCTAATCTTTCCTACCTCAGCACTGTGCTTCCAGAGATCGCCTCCCAAATAAACATCTGTGTCCTTGTTTCCCAAGAATGCTCCTCTCTGTGTTGACTCTGTACAGCCCTTTCTTTCCCCGAGCCTCCTGTAGGATCAGAGTGCTATATGAGTAGAGGGTACAGAAAGGGGCACTGGCTCCACCCTGACTTTTCTACAAATCCCAGACCATTGTGCCCCTCACCCTACCCCTACCACCTTTGTCCTGGGCTCACCAGTCAAGCTCTTGATCTTCCAGGATTGGTCCACCTCAGGGGTCTGTATCGACACAAGCCACATGGTATGGTAGAAAGAACGTGGAGGAGGGTGCTTGTCTTCCAGCCCTCCAATGACCTATGTGCCTGCGAGAAAGACATAAGACTTCTCTGAACTTCAAAATTAGGAAATCTCTAAAATTAAGAAAGTACCAAACCTCTCTCAGGGGGTTGTGGCTATGATCAAACAGGGACATACGTGAAGCTCTATGTAAACTCTTTTTCCATGGCTGACTTTCAGCAAGTACCCACCAGAACAATTCTATCTGTGATTTATGGCTATTGCTTGTTCTGATTGGCCAGAGCCTGTGCCGTCCCTGCTACTATATATGTCAAATATAACTTCTGAATAGCATTACTATTACCAGTGCATCTTGTATTCCTTGCTTGGAGGCAGCCGGCCAACCTCTGTGAATAGCAGAATCATAGCTCATCTATAAGGAGACTCCAGGGGAGGGCCACGTTGCTGTGCCAAGGAAGAATGTCCTAATACAAGACATGGGAGGCATCCTCCAGACAGATGATCCCATTTCAATAGGCAAACACAGAGCACCTTGTGCAAATATGCCACAAGACTTGATTCAAGGCCCAGCCCATTGCTAAGGAGTCCAGTGATTCACCCAGCTTAATTAAGCATGTTTAAAGGGATACATGTGCTCCCCCATCCATCCACAAAAAGGCCCTCAGCAGAATTCGGTTAATTAATCAGAGGGCTGTGCCAGTGGGTGCTCTTGCTGGTGAAGAAAAGCTAACCTGGGTTTAGATCTAAGGGCTTCGAGCTCTGAATAATTTGGAAGCGGGAAAGGCAACCTGGGGAAAGGCCAGCAGGCACTCAGGGTTGGGCATAAAAGATACTCACACTCCCCAATGTGGCATAATACAATGAGGTGGGGAGATGAGCAAAGGTCTACATTAGAATCTGTTTGCATATTCATTGTCAACTGTGACTCGCTTAGCTAAACTCACCCATCACAGAAATCCATAGTGACTGCCAGACAATGATAAGACTTCTTAGTTCTCAATTTTGCTTTAAAGTAGAGATAACTGAAAATATGCACTGTGTGATGCTCATAATCAAAGATAGACTCCAACTAAAACTAACCAATGATTAAACTTCACCCTCACCCCAACTGTTCGCTCAGTGACTGTTAACCATCCTTCCTGCCAGTCATTGCAACTATGGCTTTAAGGTTGGCACAGCGGGTGCTGCATTGGCCTGTCGATGGGAGGATACGCAGATGTTGGGAGTATTCTATTTCTGTGCTATCATGAGATCAAAAGGCAAGCTTTGACTTGGCAGTGGCTTGGCGTACAAGAGGAGAAGCTAGGACAAAGAATGCCAGTCCACAAGAAGAAACTAGGAGGAGACAGAATTAAGACACTGAGCACTTCCTGCCTGCAGCCCTTTAGTTATGCCTGTAAATTCTGGAAAGTTCTGCAGGTGCTGTATGATACGACATTTCACACAGAATCTGTCTTGGATGAATGATGAGGTGCCACTTCTCTCTTTTTCCAGAAATGCCCTTGATCTTTCTACCCTGTTGTGAATTCCCAGGATCCTGGGCCATAGGCTTCTAGTACTATCTCATTTCTTAACAGGAGTGGGAGGGAAAGCTTTTCCTCTTAAGCGTAATTCTGCCATATCAACACATTACAATATTACCGCATTGTGGACCCTGCCTCTTTTTTCTGTAATAACAAAGCACTTACTCCATAGGGTGGATGGGAAAAAAAGAAAGGAAAGGAAGGGGCAAGAAACTCCTGTGCCATCCCTCACACCCTGGGCCTTGTGTACATATGTACCACCCTTGAGAAAATCACCATCATCCAAACCCATTTTACAGCTGAGGAAACCAAGCCTCAGAAACGGGAGTGTCAGAGAACCATGATTTGTCTCATGCCAAAGCACATGCCCTTGAGGGGAGCCACTGCCTGTGTCCTGACTTGGCCAGCCAGAGTCCAGTATTTCATTTTGTGTCTAACGGGGTGCAGTAAACTCAAATTAATTCTGACATTCTGGGCAGGATTTGGTCAACAAATAGAGAGGGTATTGCTGGAGGAGCTCAGACGTGAGCGAAGTTTGGAGCTAAACAAGATTAGCCAGGCTCACAGGCTAGAGCAAGAAATCAGCAAGGGACCAGAGCCCCCAGAACCTGTGAATGGGTTGGGGGTGGGAGGGGGAAGGCCTCTGCAGATGTAATTAGTTAAGGAGCTTCCTATGGTTTCAGTGTTTAGTACTCTCCAAAATATATGTTGAAACTTAATCCTCAATGCAACAGTATAAAGAAATGTGGCCTTTAGGAGGTGATTGAGTCATAAGACCTCTGCCTCCATGAATGAGATTAGCCTTATAAAAAGACTTGAAGGAGGGAGTCTGCCCCTTTTTTGCCCTTCCACCTCTTCCATGTGAGGACACAGTGCTCATCCCCTCTAGAAAACGCAGCAACACGGTGCCATCTTGGAAGCAGAGACAGCAGACCTCATAGACACCGAATCTGCTGGCTCCTTAATCATGTACTTCTTTCAGAACTGTGAGAAATAAATTGCTATTATTTATAAATTACCCAGTCTGTGGTCTTTTGTTACAGCAACACAAACAAAGACAGATCTCAAGATGAAATCCTCCTAGGTTACCTGGGTGGGCCTTAAACTCAATGACCTGAGTCCTTAGAAGAGAAGGGGAGATGAGACACATAGAGCAGAAGATGATGTGGTGATGGACGCAGAGGTTGGAAGAACACGTGTACAAGCCAAGGAGCAGCGTGGATTGCTGCAGCTGTCAGAAACTGGAGAAGAGACATCTCCTTCAGAGCCTCCAGAATGAACCAACCCTACTAGCACTTTGGATTTGAACTTCTGGGCTCCATAATAGTGAAAGAATAAACTTCTATTGTTTTAAGCCACCCAGTTTGTGGTAATTTGTTGTGGAAACCCAGGAAAACCAATACAGGCTCTATTGCTGGTAAGAATTAAGGTCAAACCAGGAAACACTAGCCATCTGTGGCTTTGGGCTGAGGCTGGTCCTGGGTCAGTGATGAAGAACCCAAATCTCTCCTTCAGAACTGCATACTTATGCTAGAAGTGCAAAACCATCCTTCAACTTGGGAAACTGGCTGAAGTTTCAAATGCCCTCTGGTCAGAAAGGATCCAGGATCTTGAAGGTAACAAGCTTTGGTGTCTGCTGCTGAGAAGGGCTGGGGCAGGCAGAAGCAGGCCCCAAGCTGTGTGAGATGCCTGTCATAGGGGTGTGGTCTGACAGGTATGATGGGGATGGGGAGATTATGCCTCTGGCTCTTTCTTCATTCATCATCTGTATCTTTGGAAGGATGGGCATGAGGACCAGCTAGCTATTGACCCACTGTCTGTGGGTTGCATTCAGCTTCTCTGACACAGAGCTGGGGGGCGGTGTCTTCACCTTTCCTCTCCACGCCACTCCTGCTAAGCACCCCTGCACATGAGGGAAAGGAGCCTGGCATTGGCCCTGCAGGGGCCCTGGCTGAGGGCCCAGGACTGAGCCCAGACAAGAATTGCCACTTGCAGCATCTTAGAGCATGACAAGCAAAACAACAGATGCCCATCAGAGTTCCAGAGAAAGTTTAGATCCTGAAAGACAAAGCACACACGTCAAGTCCAAAGTCTTAAAACGCTGAATCAAAATCGGAATGTGGATTCAATAATTCAGAATGGGGCAAAAGCGGGGTCTGGAGTGGAAGCAGGCTAGGGATGAACAAGGGAAGCCCAGAGTGCCTGCCCTGGGCTGACATCCTGGGGGCTATGGCTCCCCTTCGAGGGATGGCAGGTCCTTGTGAACGACCGGGTGAGGAGAGGCTGATTTAAAGGTTCAAGGCAGGGAATGTGGATCCAAGATGGCCGATTAGGAACAGCTCAGGATTGCAGCTCCCAGTGAAAGCGCAGAGGGTGAGTGGATGCCGCATTTACAGACGGATTTTTATTGCCCACAGACTAGGAGATTCCCAGGCGGAGGAGCCACACGGGTCGCCAGTGCGGCTCTTTAGGCCGGCGCGGCGGTTTTGCCGGCACCCGGGCGTGGCAGTTCTCCGTACAAAATACATTAGTCTGGGTCTCCCTTCTAGCTGGCAAGTGGAGCTTCGGGAAGGCAGAATCGCCCATTCATCCGATTAAAAAGGGGTCTGAAACAGGGAGCCAGGCCAGGAGATTTCCGGACGAAAAAGTGCCACGAATATCAGCGCCGCTGTTTTAGCCGGCGCAGTGGGTCGCCGCACGGGAAATCACGCAGATCCCGGCGCCTTTTCATCAGGTGACTGGAACACCTGGGAGAGAGTCGATCGTTCAACAAAACAAAAAAAGGCTCTGAGGCAGGGAGCCAGGTGATCAGGCTCAGCTGGTCCCCCCCCCCAACAAAAAGAAAAACAGCAATTGGAAACGCTCAGGGTTGAGAGTTTCACAGCAAGCACAGCTGAACCCGGGACGGTCCAGCTTTGTGGGGGAGGGGCGTCCGCCATTACCGAGGCACTCCACCACTACAGAGGCAGTCCACCATTGCTGAGGCAGCTTGCCGTTACCAAGGCAACTCGCCGTTGCCGAGGCAACCCGCCATTACAGAGAGTCTGCCATTACAGAGGCGAACTGCCACTGCCGAGGCAGTTCTAACTACACCCAT
>CAUYLG010023941.1:0-44912 GCA_963573385.1 Cacajao melanocephalus
TGTGTTAATTTGATCCTGCCATTGTATTACTGGTTGGTTGTTTTGCCCTTTGGTTGGCATAATTTCTTCATTGTGTCTTTGGTCTTTACCATTTGGTTCTTTTTTGCAGTGGCTGGCACTGGTTTTTACTTTCTGTGTTTAATGCTTCCTTCAGGACCTCTTGCAGGGCAGGTCTGGTAGTGACAAAATCCCTCAGCAATTGCTTGTCCATAAAGGATTTCATTTTTCCTTCACTTATGAAGCTTAGTTTGGCTGGATATGAAATTCTGGGTTGAAAGTTCTTTTCTTTAAGGATGTTGAATATTGGCCCCCACTCTCTTCTGGCTTATAGGGTTTCTGCAGAGAGATCCGCTGTGAATCTGATGTGCTTCCCTTTGTGGATGACCTGACCTTTCTCTCTGGTTGCCCTTAGTATTTTTTCCTTTATTTCAACCCTGGTGAACCTGATGATTATGTGTCTTGGGGTTGCTCTTCTAGAGGAGTATTGTTGTGGTGTTCTCTGTATTTCCTGTATTTGAATGTTGGCCAGCCTTGCTAGGTTGGTGAAGTTCTCCTGGATAATATCCTGAAGAGTGTTTTCCAGCTTGGATTCATTCTCCCCATCATCTTCCAGTACACTGATCAGGCGTAGATTAGGTCTTTTCACGTAATCCCATATTTCCTGAAGGTTTGTTCATTTCTTTTCACCTTTTGTTCTCTTTTCTTGCCTTCTCATTTTATTTCATTGATTTGATCTTTAATCTCTGGTATCCTTTCTTCTGGTTGATCTATTTGGCTATTGAAACTTGTGTATGCTTCATGAAGTTCTCTTGCTGTGTTTTTCAGCTCCATCAAGTCATTTATGTTCTTTTATAAGCTGGTTGTTCTAGTCTGCATTTCATCTGACCTTTTTTCAAGGTTTTTAGTTTCTTTGTATTGGGATAGAACATGTTCCTTTAACTCAGAGAAGTTTGTTGTTACCCACCTTCTGAAGCCTGCTTCTGTCAATTCATAAAATTCGTTCTCCTTCCTGCTTTGTTCCCTTGCTGGTGAGGAGTCTTGAACTTGTAGTGGGGGAGAGACATTCTGGTTTTTGATGGTTTCATTCTTCTTGCACTGGTTTCTCCCAATCTCTTGGATTTATATAGTTTTGATCTCAGGTAGATGCTTGGGGAGGCAGCCTTTCCTTTGTCTGCCTACAGAGGCACTGTGGCTGCCTTTTAAGTGCCTTGTTCCTTCCACGTTAAAGGTGCAGCTCCCATATGACTGTTGTCATTGCTTAGCTCCACTAAATGCTCGGTTGCTACAGTCAGCTGAAATCATAGAGGCACTCCTAAATACCTTAACAATTGTGTTGTTAACGTTAAAAGGGCAAATTTCTTTCAGTTATGTAAACATAAATATTGAAAATGAGGCCAGGCGTAATGGCTTATGCCTGTAATTCCAGCATTTTGGGAGGCCAAGGTGGGCAGATCACAAGGTCAACAGATCAAGACCATCCTGGCCAACATGGTGAAACCCTGTGTCTACTAACAACACAAAAATTAGCTTGCTGTGGTGGTGTGCACCTGTAATCTTAGCTACTTGGGAGGCTGAGGCAGGAGAATTGCTTGAACCTGGGAGGTGGATGTTGCAATGAGCTGAGATTGCACCATTGCACTCCAGCCTGGGTGATAAGAGCAAGAAAAAAAAGAAAATGAAATGCAAGTATCAGAAAATTCCATCTTGAAAGGCTCTTTTTCTCAATATTTTTATGCAGTGAATTATGTAAAGATGTATACAAATGCCATGAAAATTTTTGTGTTGTTGGCTGTACTTCAGCTCCAAAGGTGGTTGTCCTGATTAATTTATCCACTGTATTACTGAGTCTTCTAGCAGACATGTTGGATGCATTAGTAAATTAATGCACATGAATTGGCAACACGGTGAACAGAGTGCCAAGCTTCTCCTTGTTTTGCCATGTGGGAGGGTAAAAAGCTAAAAGAAATGCATGAGGAGAGAGTGTGAAGTTTAACAGTGACAATTAAAGCATTTTGTTATGGGCTGATGGAGAGCAGTGATTTAGTGTGGCAGGGAGCCATGTATATACCTTTGATATATCTGACTGTGTTTAGTGTAGCCACTGGTATAAACAGGCTGTGTGATTTTTACTTGATTACTCAACTGTGTGGTTTCTCAATGTAGGTTTTAAAGATCCTTAGATTTATAGATGGACTTCAGAATATCTATGAACCTTTTGGAATTGAATAGCAGGTTTTTCCTGAATGTTCACTTTACCTCTATTGAAGAACCCATGGTATTCATTAAATTCTTAATGTGATGAATGTAACTCTTATATAAGTGTACTTTATTGATATGCACACAAATAGTCAAGTTAGTATATTCTGGCAAACTCTATGGAGCAGTCAAAAAATCTGTATAGTGTGCCCTAGGAGGGCATGGGAAGAAACAGGCCCAGAAGGCTTTATTCAGCTTCTAAAGCAGTGCTTACAGAAATTTCCTGTTATTTAAGGTAAAGGTAATGCTCATCACTGTAACAAGGTACAGTGGACTGTGTCTATCTTTCTAAGCTACAAATGTTCCATACTAACAGAGTACACCTGAATAAACTTAACATGTTTACCCTTGTAGATATTTCCTTCCGGTGCTTCCTGGAAATAATCTCCACAGGAACCCTTCATTAAGCTGCCCTAAAATCTGTAATCATAACAGGTTAAAATATGTTGTTCTAGTGTTTGTGTTTCCATCCTTGTTGCCTTTCTGAGTTTGTCAATAAGATCTAGACATTGAATATGTGGGATCCCCAATTCATATCTTATTTCCCTGAACACACTAAGATGAATATATGGGAACTCAATGCATTCAGAATTTATTACTTTTTTGTTGACATTTATTTGCAGAATGGTTTCCACCTGTCAGTAACTGTTATTTTGAGTACAAAGATGAATATGACACGATCTGTCTTTGTAGACCTCATAGATTAATGGGGGTGGGGGTTAAGAAAGAAAGAAAGAAAGGCTGGGCGCTATGGCTCACACCTGTAATCCCAGCCGTTTGGAAGGCTGAGGCAGGGGGATTGCTTTAGCCCAGGAGTTTGAGACCAGTCTGGGCAACATGGTGAAATTCTGTCTCTACCAAAACTAGCCAGGTATGGTGGCACGTGTCTGTAGTCCCAGTTACTTGGAAAGTTGAAGTGGGAGGATCACCTGAGCCTGGGAAGGTAGAGGCTGCAGTGAGTTGTGATGGTGCCACTGCTCCCCAGCCTGGGTGACAGAGTGACCCCATCTCAAAGAGGGAGAAAGAGAGAGAGAGAGAGAGAGAGAGAGAGAGAGAGAGAAGCTTATGAGAAAAGAGCTTATAAGTGTTTACTATTTTATATCAAACTCTCATGTCAATCCCATCTTTGAGATTATAATGTAAACACTTGACACGTGTATGATAAATCAGTGGGTACTTCAGTGATTTGCAACTTTTGGCATCTATCAGATCATCTTGCAGTCTTTTAAATATACAGTTGCTTGGAGCTGCATTCAGAGCTTTTGAATCAGTAATTCTGGGCATGGAGTCCTGGTGTGTGCATTTTGAGGAGCTCCACAGTACTTCTATGTGCTATACATTGAGATTGTTTGGAGGTTTTTGTTGTTGTTGTTGTTGTTTTGTTTTTTTTCTTGACAGAGTCTTGCTCTGTCACCCAAGCTGGAGTGTAGTGGCATGATCTTGGCTCACTGCAGCCTCTGCCTCCAGGGTTAAAGATATTCTCCTGCCTCAGCCTCTTGAGTAGCTGGGACTACAGGCATGTGCCATCACGCCCAGATAATTTTTTGTATTTTTAGTGCGGACGGGATTTCACCATGTGAACTAGGATGGTCTCGATCTCCTGACCTTGTGATCCACCCACTTTGGCCTCCCAAAGTGCTGGGATTACAGGCATGAGCCACCACACCCAGCCAATCCTTTGAAATTTTAAGTGTTCATTATTTGATTTGAGAAGAGTCTGTCACATCAGCACTTAGAAAAGTCAGCCTAGTTAGTATGAACCACATACCAGTAAGAATTTTGTCTGTACCCAGAGTTTTGTATATTGTAATGTATTAATTTTAGACATAGTCTTGCATTTATGGTAGTTTTGTAGCTAAACTTTGTTTTTCAGAGCAGATTATTTTGCACCTGGTTACTAGAATCCCATTTACTCCAAAGAGAAGATAAACTGTGTCAACTGTTAGAAAGTCATTAAAATATACCTCCAGGAATAGTTAAGTCCTCATAGAAAACTCTGACACCTGTTGTCTTTTACAGCAATCCCAAGTCTCTCATACATTTTCTTTATTTTTCTTCCCTTGTTCTTGGGAAATGATTTCCATGAAAATGAGATCTTTACTTCTTGAGAGTTCATCTGTTCCTGCTGCTCAGAGGGAGAAAAATACTTAAAATTTAAGCTCTATGAGTTGAATTAGAATGCTTCTCAGCATTTTCCACAAGGATCTGTAGCTTTTTTGTGGTCTACCAGGAATTCAAGCCTTGCTGCATACCAGCTGCTGTTGGGATGAAGGTTGCTGGTGCTCTTTACCCGTGGACAGCCTTTCCAGCTCAGGTGATTGCAACTGAGGAAAAGGTTGCATTCCTCCCCGTTTCTCTCAAATGTTAATCTCATCCTGTAATCTGGTAATCCCTGAGTCTGATGACAGCTTTACCACAGAGCATTAAGTTTCAGATAATGGACAAAACACTTTATATGCAAGAGCTTGTTTTATAATTCTTTTTAATGTCTCACTTTCTGCTTTATTTTATGTCCCTTTCTAACTGCAAAGAAAGTACTATTGCAAGTGAATGTAACAGAACTTTTGTAATTAAGTACTCTCTTACATTGGCATTTGCTGATATATTGACTAATATATTTTCTTGGTTTACTAGCTGTTTTCTTCTTGAATCTAGCATACTAATGGCTGAAAATGTTATGTCCTATTTGTTTCAATTTAGAATATGATAGCATGAAAGGAAAAAAAAGCCTATGCTTATGTAACATTGTGATTAAATTTGTTTAGGTTTGAATGAAATTGATGATATATGATTCATTCCTTTAACAAAGGCTTATGAGATTCTAGAAACTATACATAGCAAGCTGTATTTTCAAGTATTAGAGGAATTATGGCACATGGTAAAAGATGAAAAATATTATAGTCCTATCATTAATATCCTTTAAATAATCAACCACTCTCTTGACCCGTACAGAAGTTATAATAAAGTGTTAGGTAAAATGATGCTTCCAGACTAGTTTATGGATTTTGACAAACTAGTTACATAAAATAATACAATGAAACTACATGTTCTGCTTTATAATTTTGTTAGTGAAGAAAAAATTATTTCTCTAATTCATATAGCTGTGGTCTCAAGGCAGAAGTTGGAAAGAGCCCTGTAAAAACACACCTGCTATTTTGAACTCTCGTATGTCTTCTTGCAAAAGTTATTTCTTCATTGAAGCTGACATTGATGGGTAAACATCTAAAAGCCATTATTCTCTGCCTTTTCCATTGGCCAACCAGGAGAAAGGCTGAAAACATCAGTTATCTATTTTCTTAACATCCTTCCAGCTAAAGAGTATTATTTGAACGAGACCTGACCAATGACACATGAAGAGGATTATGCTGGAGACTTCCGGAAAATTTTTCCTTCCTGATGAAAGGAGAAAGGTCTACAGATGTAAGCTCCCATCTTCCTTTATTGATTCTGTACATGTTTTGTGTGAAGATGTAACACTTTGAATTACTGCATACAGTTTGAAAACACAAGCAGATATCATTAACCTCTTGAGGATAACAGAGCAGAAGGATTCGAAAAAATCTGGGTATTCGATGGTATCAAGGAGCCATTGAATCAACCCTGGAAGAGTCTACCTTAATATTTTTCTTCTGTGAAATAGTAATAAACATCTAATAATGGAATCATTTTTGGTTGACGATTCTATTTTTTTCAATCAAAAATATCTTAACCGATAGTTTGGCAAATGCTGCAAGAACAAAGGAGGCTAGCTCTATAATGTTTAAAAGAAGATTCAAGAATTGGAAATCCTCTAGTTGTATTTAATCTGTCAATAATAAAACTAGATAAACTAAGAAGAAAAGCTCAGTTGATAGCTGACAATTCTGAAAGGAAGGACAAAAGTTGTTATACCTAATATGGATAGGATGCCTATACCAATAAAATTTACATAAGAAGAAATATGATATCAAGTGGTACAAATACTTGTTAGAAAAGCCAGAATTTCATAATATTAAAGACCAAAGGAAGGTCACAAGTTAGACATTTAATGGAAAATCTGAACTGAAGCCTAGGTACATACTCTATTAGAAAACAAATTCAGCCTTCAATAATGTTTTTGTTCTAGTTTATTAGAATGAAAAAGAAAGAAAACCAGAAAAAGACAAGAAATATTGTACATATATAACACAGATGGGCAATATAATTTAATTTTAAAATGTTTTAAAATTAAAGCTTTTGATTGCAACAAATATAAAGTATATTCAATTTCAAATTAAAAAATACGATTTATCATGGCATAGTGCTTTAACGTGAGTAGGGAAATAAGGGAACACACCTGACAAAAATAGAATTGGAAACCTATTTGGCAATTTATATATTTGAAAACGCAAGTATATTTGTGGATACTGATAAAATTATATGTTGCTGTGTCAGTAGACGAACAGAATTTGGCACAAGACAGAGTAACTTAAGTAATTTAGGAAAGAGAAACCTATACAAACAGAATGAACAAAACAAGATAATGTCTGAAATAGCACACAACTAAAAATTAACATATTTATTGATGGTCTGGACTTTAAATTAGCGGCTTGACTATGTGATTGGCAAAATCAGAATAAGAATATTCCTTTCCATTTTCCATACCTAAAAATTTCCTAAAATCATCATTTAATGGCTATTAGTCAAAGACTGCTATATTACATCTTTTCAAAAATTGTTTCTTAGTACATATATATATATATATACATGTCTTATCTCTCCAAGTAGAATAATAATAATAAAATTTAACATTTATTTAGTGCTTTCTATGGAACAGACACTGTTCTAAATGCTTCATTTTATTAACTTGTTTAAATCTCAAAACCAGTCAATGGTATGGCTAACAATACTATCCCCATTTACACTATGATATATATGAGTTACAGTGATGTTAAATAACTTTATCTGAAATCATATAGTTTGTAAATAGCAGGTCCAGAATTGAATCCATGAATCCTGACTTCAGGCCCTCCTCTTAATCATGGCATTTCTCTAATTCTTATTCTTTGTAGAGAGTGAAGAAAATGCTTATGTTTTTAATTTTCCCTTCCCCTTCTCTCAGGTGCTCGGTACAATGCATACTATGAACATTCAACCTGAATTTATGAATTAATGGATAAATGATTGCTTGAATGCATGGATTGACATGAAAGCATTTGTAGAGGTTTTAAGGCAATCACACATCAAGTGATTGGAAAGCTTCCTCATTGAAAATTACAGTGTCAAAATTTAAATACCTCCATATATATAGAATAGTGTAAACAGTTCTCATACAGCTTTTTAAGACATGTATACATATAACAATTATAATTATCAAATGTAATGACACCAACTACAAAATTTCTTTAAAACAAGCCCCTGGCAGGGCGCGGTGGCTCACGCCTGTAATTCCAGCACTTTGGGAGGCCATGGTGGGTGGATCACCTGAGGTCAGGAGTTCGAAACAAGCCTGGCCAACATAGAGAAACCACATCTCTACTAAAAATACAAAATTAGCCGGGCATGGTGGTGCATGCCTGTAATCCCAGCTACTCGAGCAGCTGAGGCACGAGAATCACTTGAACCCGGGAGGCGGAGATTTTGCAGTGAGCCCAGATCGTGCCCCTGCGCTCCAGCCTGGGAAACAAGAATGAAACTCCATCTTAAAAAAACAAAAACAAAAAACAAACAAAAAAACCCACTTGAATCTATAAGGTTGGCAATGAAGTAGGAGGCATTAGTTAGGGTACAGTCTATGCTTCTATAAGGGAGATGCAAAAAAAGTGGTTTATGTAACTCAGAAGTGTACATTTTGCTTACAAAATAGAGATATTGAAAGGCTGCTAGACTCTTGCCACCCTCAAAATATGGTTTCCTTCTCTATATCCAGTTCTTGCAATGGGAAAATAAAGAGGGCAAAGGAAGTTTATACCCATTCCTTTTAAAGGCATAGCCTGGAAGTAACTAACATCAACTATACTCATTTCTTCATAGCAGATCTAAGTCATATGGCCACATCTAGTTGAAAGGTGCCGGGAAATGTCCTCTGTAGATGAAGGGCACATGCATTTATAAAACTTAAAAACAGTGTTCTTAAACAAATGAAAAATGCATTTTGGGGGACAACAGGAGTTTCTGACCCAGGAGGAGCCACAGCATTGGGAAGAACCAGTGGGGTTGTAGAGCCTTAGCTTTTGATTCCTATACCCACCTTCTCCTTGCGGAAAGTTTCTTGATTACCTCTGTGGTTATGGATCTGGCCCTAGTCAGTTATGCTGCTTCTTTAATTCTACGTCCCCAGTGTGGACTCAGATGTGACCAGGTTGAAACATTTTTGTCTTTATTTTAATAATTTTAAAAATGAAAGTAATAGAAAAATATTCCTGGACATGGATAAAAACAGAGTACAGGTAGACTTACAAGGGAAAGCAGTACTCTTCCACTACACAGTGCCTTTCTGAAAAGGAAACACCTCTTTGATTTCTTTAACCATGTCTTCTGGCAATTATATGCCTTCCTCAAAAGACCATATTTATGTCTAATGGGCTTTAGTTTACAAATTTAAACAGTATCTATTGAGTCTTAGCTCACTGATCAATAATAGCATACCGCCCACCCAATATAAATACGTTAAAATTTTAATGACTCTTTCCATTGTCACTGTAATCTTAAGTAATATACTTACATATTCATCTCTTATTTGGTAAATTGTAGAAAGTATTTCTTGATTCTCTACTTTGAAGGTGAGGATATTAGCACTTCTGACATTTCTTTCAGCTTTCATCTTCAATCCTAACCCACATTTTGTCCTCTTTATCCTTAAATGTCAAGCTTGATAACATTGCATTGTCTTTATTAATGATAAGTATCTTGTTATTTGTTATAGGTTGTTTCTAAAAGTTGAAAAAATAATAAATATAGTTTACATTTTTGTGACCAAAGGGAATGAAATAGGTTAGTAGCTGGTTTGTATCCTCTCAATCCCGGGGACACTGGTAGAGAAGGAAAAGGGGGAGGTGGAAGAAAGGGAAAAGGGGGAGGTGGAAGAAAGGGAAAAATTTTATATTTTGGTAGAAAATTAGGCTTTACAGATTTACAAGTCATGACCTGTTAGAAAGTGTCAATACTGGCTTTACAATTATCAGAGTATAAAAAGATATTTCATGAGTGAAAGGGCTCCCTCTGGGTAAGCAATGCCCACATGTGTTACTTTGAGACTGCAGCTGTTCAGTCTGGGCCAGATACATCCTAATGTTGTAGGGTGGAACTGGGAAGCATTTCTGGTGGTCCTGGATTTCTCCATGTCCTTCTGTGTCTCACCGTAATCAGTATTCCTTGAATTAATACTAAAGTTTGATACTAGGTAAGATCTCTATTGCCTAACTGTCTGATTTGACAATCTAACACTTTGTTTATTCTAATTTATTTCTTGTTGATCACTTACAGAAGCAAAAAAGTGTGTCATAAATCTATTTTCTCATTGAGGCTTTTTGCTTAACAGTTTCTAAGTGCCTATTTTTTTACTTGTGGTATTTGTTTTTATTACACCCTCATGTGTCTGAAGTACATTCTCTTAAGAAATGTTGGATTGAAAAGGCATTTTCTGTGTCCTCACATCTCTAAAAATATCTATAATGATATTTCACATTTGATTGATCAGTTGGCCACTATAGAATTCTAGTGAAGAAAGGCCGAGTGCGGTGGCTCACGCCTGTAATCCCAGCACTTTGAGAGGCCAAGCAGGTGAATCACGAGGTCAGGAGATCGAGACCATCGTGGCCAACATGGTGAAACCCCGTCTCTACTAAAAATACAAAAATATTAGCTGGGTGTGGTGGTGCACACCTGTAGTCCCAATTACTCAGGAGGCTGAGGCTGGAGAATCACTGGAACCCAGGAGGCGGAGGCTGCAGTGAGCCGAGATCATGCCACAGTGCTCCAGCCTGGGATACAGAGTGAGACGCTGTCGCAAAAAATAATAATAAAAAAAATGAGGCTGAAAACTGGAGAGATCAATTATGCTTACTTTTGGGTTGCTATTCAGCTGGCGAGTGCTTGTTCTTAAAATACTGAAATAACAGTGCTTCCTTATCTTGCATTCAGATATCTTTTTTTAGATGTCCCCCAATGTCCCATACTACCATAGGCCCAGAATCCCTCTATATCTGTGCCCCCATCCCACCCTACAATTCATAGACTAATAATTTTCACACCTATAAAAGTAGCATTGTTAAGTATTTTTAATATCTTCCTTGGCTCTTACTGACAAAATGCTTTTTATATCCCTCAAATGGAATGCATGCTTCACCCTTTCCTGCTAATCTTTTCCACTCTGCCTTCTAGATCTCCTAGGATGTAACAAAATTTTGTGTCTACCATTAACTTCTCAAAATACTCCCTTCACCTTGCCTGAACTCATACCTGCCTTCCTTCTGAAGACTGTCTCCCCAGACAACCTCTTATGAGGTGACTAGTTTTTCATCCACATCCTAAGTCCATCCTGCTCTACTTTAAATACAAAGTACATCTCTCTACTTTCTACTGTCTCTTATCCTTCTAGTTATTTTGCTCTAAAATTCTTCACTGTTAAATTCGTTAACCTCACAGTTCCATCAACTCCATGGACTCTACTACTTTTCTCGCAGAGCCTTACTAGTTTTACTATTCTCTTTTCTCAGCTTGAACGGCACTTCATTGAACATTCAACTCTTATTTTATTTTTTGTTTCATTATACTCAACCAGTAAAATTCCAATCTGAGTGAAACTAAACATTGACCTTCTTCTTGTCTATCCTTAAGAAAACCAAACATTCATTTAGGGGCAGTGGTTTGCACCTGTAATCCCAGCACTTTGGGAGGCTGAGGTGGGCAAATAATTTGAGCCCAGGAGTTTGAGGCTATCTTGGGCAACATGGTGAAACCCTCTCTCTACTAAAAATACAGAAAATCAGCTGGGAATGGTGGGGCACGCTTGTAATACCATCTACTTAAGAGGCTGAAGCAGGAGAATCTCTTGAGCCCAGGGGGCAGAGGGTGCAGTGAGAAAAGATTGCACTACTGAACTCCAGCCTGGGTGAGAGAGAGAGAGACCCTGTGTCAAAAAAAAAAAAAAAAAAAAAAAGAACATTCTTAGAGAACATCATACACCAGGCTGGATTATTTTGTATTCATTTTCAGAAAAGTCACATGAGCATTCAACAATTTCTGGTAATCTTACTGCTGATCTAGAAATTTGTGTATCCTGTGGAACACACTACATTTTTCCTTCTCTAGGCTCCTTGGACATCACACATCCCTTCTCCTCATTCTTACTGGAGACTTTATACCATACTTCATTGGGGAAAAGTAAGCCATTAGATGGAAACCCCTTTATTTTCTGCTGTGAAACCTACATACCTCACTGCATCTATACATATTTTCTTGTTCTCTTTTATTACAGTTATAAGCCTCTTCTCTTCATTTCAGTGGTCATCTCCCCTCTTGTGTTCTGCAGCCCATCTGCCCCTAGCTATGAAAGACTTTGGCTTACTCAGGTTTTCTTCACTCCTGCATAATTAGTGTCTTCCACTCTTCTCTATTATTTTCACCAACATGTGAAGTTACTCTAGTAGCTTCCATTCTGTAGAAACAAAAATGCTATTTTCATTTCTGCTACATTTTTCACTTCTAGAGATTTTATTTCATTCGTTTGAAAATCAGTCTTTTTTCTTAATCTCTTTTCTGGATTTTAGTCTTTTCTTTAGCTCATTAAAAAATTAAAACACACTTATTCTACAGCCCCCTTTCAGATTATTCTGGTTATGCATGATAATTCATGTGGTTTTTCAGTTTCCTTCTGCCTGCCCAAGACCTGTGGCATTATCTAGTTCAGACCTGAAGTTATGTTTGCTTTGCTCAGGGTTTCTAGTTGCACACTGCATGGAGTGTGCAAGTTTGGATCCCATATCATGTTGGGCAATCTTTGGATTCCCCTCTCACATGTCTCTTCCCACTTATGAAATAGTGTAAGCAGTAATCTGCTTTAGTCCTATGCCAGGGAGGGGAGATTTTCTGATGCCTGTTCTTAGATTGTGTTGTGATTTCCCAGTAGAAAATTACCCATAAGAAAGCAAAGCAAAACAAAACAGAACAGGCTATATTCTGAGTCCCCGCAGATGGGCTCACATGCACTGTAGTAGAAAAGCAATTGGCAAGAATCAGACTCAGTTTTGTTTATCCACAATCTGCCCGTAATGGAAGGGAAATGATTTCTTTAAGGCCTTGGTTTTCAAAGTGCTGTCTCTGGAGCAGCACTCCCCCTACACTCCCGACCAAAAAAAAAAAAAAATACTCCAGATGGATAGGCTAAGCATTGGCATTTTAACACTGTCTCCTGATAATTCCCATACATATTAAGGTTTGAGATGCTATGTGTTGAGAACTCTGAGACTAAGTTCCAAGAGAATTATGGAAAATAAAAATTTTAAATTTTTTGCTCTATTCCTCCGATTATGAGTAAAAAATAGGCTTTGCAATAGTCATATCTTGAGGCCAGAGACAACAATACACTTTATTCCTAATGTAAAATATACAACTTAAGAGGAATAAACTATAACATAATTTTTATTTTTCTTTCCTCCTTTAATATATAATACATATATAACAATTTACATATTTATGAGGTACATGTGAGTGTTTGCTATGTGCAAAGAATATGTAATGATCAAGTAGGAGTAACTGGGGTATCCAGTTACCCCATCACCTTGAGTATTAATCATTTTGTTTTTTGAGACAAGTCTTGCTTAGTCTTCCAGGCTGGAGTGCAGTGACACAATCATAGCTCACTGTAGCCTCTGCCTCCCTGGCTCAACTGATCCTTCCATCTCTGCTTCCCAAGTAGCTGGGACGACAGATGTGTGCCACTATGCCCTGCTGGTCTCCAACTCCTGTGCTCAAGCACTTCTCTCACCTCAGCTTCCCAAAGAGTTTGGATTACAGGCATGGGTCACCATGTTCAGTGTGTTTATCATTTTTATGTCTTGCTATCGTTTTAAGCCCTCTCTTCTAATTACTTTGAAGTATATAATACTATTGCTAACTATAGTGGCTCTAGTCTGCTATCAAACGTTAGAACTTATTTCTTCTATCTAACTGTATGTTTGAACTCATAACCTATCTCTTTTTACTTGCCCCACCACCTACCCTTCTCAGTCACCGGTATCAATATATCTGTTCCCTGTATCCATGAAGTCAAGTTTATTTTAGCTTCCATATATGAGGGAGAAGATATGGTATTTGTCTTTCTCTGACTGGCTTATTTCAGTTAATATAATGACCTCCAGTTCCATCCATGTTGCTGTAAATGACATGATTTCATTTTTAATGGGTGTGTTGTATTCCATTGTATATTATATATATATCATATTTTTATCCATTCATCCATTCATTAGGCACTTGGGTTGATTCCATATCTTTGCTATTGTGAAGAGTACTGTAATAAACATATGAATGCAGGTATCCCTTTGATATTCTGATCTTTTCCTTTTGGATAGATAAACAGTAATGAAATTGCTGAATCAAATAGTAATTCTATTTTTAGTCCTGTGAGAAATCTCTATACTGTTTTCCACAGTGGCTGTACTAATTTATAGTTCCATGCACAACGTATAACAGTTCCCTTTCTCTGTATCCTTGCTAGCACCTGTTTTTGTTGTGTGTTGTTAATAATGCTGTCCTAACTTGGGTGACATGATACCTCATTGTGTTTTTGATTTGCATTCCCTTGATGTTGAACACTTGTCATATAGCCGTTGGACATCTGTATGTCTTCTTTCGAGAAATATCTATTCATATTCTTGGCCCATTTTTAACAGGATTATTTGCCTTTTGTGTTTTGTGTTTTTACTATTGAGATGTTTGAGTTCCATGTATATTCTGGATATTTGTCCCCTGTTGGATGAATAATTTTCAAATATTTTCTCCCATTCAAAAGGTCGTTTCTTCACTCTGTTGATTATTTCTTTTGTTGTGCAGAAACTTTTCCGTTTAATACAGTCTCATTTGTCTATTTTTGCTATTATTGCCTGTACTTTTCAAGTATTAGTCACAGTTTCCTTGCCTAGGCCAATGTCCAGGAGAGTTGTCCCTATGTTTCCTTCTAGTATTTTTACAGTTTTATGTCTTATGTTTACATCTTTAATCCATCCTGAGTGATTTTTATATTTTATATTTTTATATTTGTAGATGGTGAGCGATAGAAATACAGTTTCATTCTTCTGCTCAACTTCAGTTTTAAACGTCATTCCAGTTTTACTAGCATTGTTTATTGAAGAGGATAGTCTTTCCCCGTTGTATATTCTCGGCAACATTTTGAATATCAATTGGCTATAAATATGTGGATTTGTTTATGGGTTTTGTACTCTGTTCCATTGGGCTATGTACCTATTTTTATACCAATACCATGTTGTTTTGGTTACTATGACCTTGTAATATATTTTGAAACCAGGTAGTATGATGATTCCAGCTTTGTTCTTTTTGCTCAGGATTGCTTTGGCTAGTGGGCTCTTCTTTGGTTCCATATAAATTTTAGGATTGATTTTTCTATTTATATAAAAATGACATTGTTATTTCGATAGGGATTGAATTGAAGCTGTAGATTCCTTGGGGTAGTACAGTCATTTTAGTGATATTAATTCTTCTGACCCATCACCATGAGATATCTTTCCATTTGTTTGTGTCCTCTACATTTTCTTTCATCAGTGTTTTGTAGTTTTCCTTGAAGAGATATTTCACCTCCTGGGCTAAATTTATTCTTGGGTATTTTATTTTTGTTTGGTAGCTGTTATACATGGGACATCTTGATTATTTAAACTGTTTGATTAGTGATGTATAGATATGTTACTAATTTTCATATGTTGTTTTGTATCCTGCAATTTTACTGAAAATTTTTATGAGATTCTGAGAGCTTTCTGGTGGACTATTTTGTTTTTTCTAGAGAGATCATGTCCTCTGCAAAGAGAGTCAAATTTGACTATTTCCCAATTTAGATGTCTTTTATTTTTTTTCTCTTGATTGCTTTGGCTAAGACTTTCAGTACCATGTTGAATAGTGAAAGTAGGAATCATTATCTTGTTCCAGAACTTAGAGGAAAGGCTTTTGGCTTTCCCCAATTCAGTATGATGTTAGCTATAGGTTTGTTATACACAGACTTTGTTATTTTAAGGTATGGTCTTTTTATGCCTAGCTTATTAAGAGTTTTATCATGAAGCGATGTTGAATTTTGTCAAATGCTTTTTCTGTATCTATTGTGATGATCATATAATTATTTTCTTCATTCTGTTCATGTGATGTATTACATTTGTTGTTTTGCATATATTGAACCATCATTGCATCCCTATGTAAAATCCCACGTGATTGTTTTATGTCATCTTTTTGGTATGCTGTTGGATTAAGATGCTAGCACTTTGTTGAGGATTTTTCCGTCTATATTCATCAGGGATATTTGCCTGCAGCTTCCTTTATTTGAGTGTCTTTGTCTGGTTTTGACATCAGGATAATGCTGGCCTCACAGAAAGAGGTAGAATTTTCTCTTCTATTTTTTGGGAGAATAGATTGAGGAGAATTGGTATTAGTTCTTTCTTATATATTTGATAGAATTCTTTAGTGAATCCGTCCAGTTCTGACCTCTTTTTGTTTTTGGTGGGAGACTAAATTACTAATTCAATCTTGTTACTTGTTATTGGTCTGTTCAGGTTTTCTATTTATGTCTGATTCAATCAGGGTAAGTTGTTATTTCCAGGAATTGTCAGTTTTCTCTAGGTTTCCTAGTTTGTGAATGTATGGTTTTCACTGTAGTCTCTGATGATCTTTTTTATTTCTGGAATATTTGTTGTAATGTCTCCTCTTTCACATATGAGTGTTTATACGAGTCTTCTCTCTTTTTGCTTAGTCTAGTTAGAGCTTTATTTTGTTTATCTTTTCAAAGAACAAGCTTCATTTAATTGTTCCTTTGTATTGTTTTTCTAGTCTCTATTTTATCTAGTTCTGCTCTGATGTTTCCTATTTATTTTCTTAGGCTAATTTTTGGTTTGGCTTATTCTTGCTTTTCTAGTTCCCTGAGATGTGTCATATGATTGTTTATTTGAATTTTTTTTAAACATACGCATTTATTGCTATAAACTTCCCTCTTAGCACTGCTTTTGCTGTGTCCCATTGCTTTCGGTTTCTTGTGTTTCAATTTTCATTTATTTTAATAAATTTTTAAATTTCTATTTTTATTTCTTCATTGACCCAGTCATGGTCAGAAGTATGTTGTTTAATTTCCCAGTGATTGTATAGTTTCCAAAGTTCCTCCTGGTATCAATTTCCAGTTTTATTTCATCGTGGTCTGAGAAGATACCTGATACGTTTTTTATTTTTAATTGAGACTTGTTTTCTGTTTTAATATATGGTCAATCCTAGAGAATGTTCCATGTTCTGATAAGAATGTGCATTCTGAAATGTTGGATAAAATGTTCTAGAAATGTCTGTTATGTTCATTTGATCTGAATTCCAGTTTAAGCCTGATGTTTTTATTGATTTTGTCTTGATGATTTGTCTAATGTTGAGACTGGGGTGTTAAAGTCTACTAGTCTTATTGTATTAGAATGTATCACCTTATTTAGATCCAGTAATTTTTGCTTTATAAATCAGGGTGCTCCAGTGTTGGGTACATACATATTTAGAATTGTTATATCTTCTTTCTGGATTGTTCTTTTAATCATAACCTTCTTTCTATATTTTTCTTAGTGTTTTTGATTTACAGTTGATTTTATCTGTTATAAATATAGCTACTCCTGCTCACTTTTGGATTTCATTTGCATGGAATAAAATTTTCCACCCCTTTACTTTCAGTCTATATGCGTCTTTATAGATAGAGTGTTTCTTCTAGGCAGAATATAGTTGGGTCACTAAAAAAAATCCTATCAGTCACTTTTAAGTGGAGAATTTAATTTATTTACATTCAAGGTTATTACTGATATGTGCAGTTTTGGGCCTGTAGTATTGTTAATTGTTTTCTGATTGTTTTTATATTCCTTTTTCCTTTCATTTTTACTTACTGATTGTCCTTGCTGTTTGCTAATTTTCTGTGGTGGTGCCATTTGAGTATTTCCTCTTATTTATTTGTTTACCACTGAGTTTTATGTTTTTGTGTATTTTTTATGAGAGTAAATGTCACCATTTCACTTCCAGGTTTAAAATTCCCTTGAACATTTCTAGTAAAGGATATCTAGTGGTGACGAATTCCCTTGGTATTTGCTTGCCTGGAAAAGAAAATTATTCTTATTTCTCTTTCATTTGTGAGAGATAATTTTTCTGGACATAGTTATCCTTGGGTGGCAGGCTTTTTCCTTATATCCTTCCATTCCATCCTGTAAGGTTTTTACTGAGAAGACCACTGTTATTCTGACTGAATCTCCTTTATAGATGACTAGCTAATTTTTTCTTGTAGTTTTTAGAATTTTCTCTTTAATTGACTTTAGATAGTTTGACTATAATGTGCCATGGAAAAGTCATTTTTTCATTGTATATGATTGGGAATTGCTGCACCTCTCATACAGATGTTTAAATCTCTTTCTGGATTTTGGAAGTTTTCATCCATTCTTTCATTAAATGGAGTTTCAAATCCTTTTGTTCTCTCTTCACCTTCAGAGATACCAATAATTTGTTTATTTAGCCACTTCATGGTGTCCCATTATTGCAAAGACTTTGTTCTCTACTTTTTCTTATTTTCTTTTTATTTTTGTCTATTTAAAAAATTTGTCTTCAATTTCTGAGATTTTTGCTGTTGTTGAAGCTTTCAAATATGTTTTGTATTTTATTTGAGGAATCCTTTAGCTCCAAAATTGCTCTTTGGTTCTTTTTTATTATATCTATCTCCTAGGTAAATTTCTCATTCATGCCCTAAATACCCTAAATTGTTTTTTTGATTTATTTGTATTGTTTTTTTGGATTTCTCTTATATCTCACTGAGCTTCTTTTGTATCATAATTTCGAATTCTTTTCCTGGGATTTTATTAACTTCTTTTTGATTGGAATCTGTTGCTGGGAAATTATTGTTTTCTCTTGGAGGTATCATATTTCCTTGCTTTTTCATGTTTCCTGTGTCCTTATATCCATGCATCTGGTATAATTGTTACTTCTTCCAGTTTTGTGAATTTGCTTTATTATGGAAAAACTTTTTCCTGAAGATGTATCAGTGGTGTTGGTTGTGTAGGGCTGTGTAGGGCTCTTCAGTTTTGATTCTGGGTATGTGTGATAGTGTAGTTTCTTTATGATTTCTTCAGCTGCAAATAATGTCAGTGACATTTGTAATTTTTTGGTGGTTTAGCATGTAAACCATCATGTGGGGGCAGGGATTCCAAGTGTGCTGGTCTTCTGTCTCCAGTGGTGGTAGTGGTGGACCAAGCATGCCTAATCATGGGCCCCAGGATGGCATATTGTGACTCTAGTGTCAGTGCGACCAAGGGGGCCAATTCTTGGGTCTCCAGGTTGCTTGCTTGGATGCCAGTTTTTGCAGTGGTAAGCCAGGTAGGTGAGAAGATTCTTGGGTCCCTAGGCAGCTGATGTGATGTGGACAGTGGCAATAATAATAGCAGGACAACCCTTTTGGTACTAAGTGGTGCACACTGGTATTGGTGGTAGCTGCAGTGTGATGTCACCACCCCTAGTTCCAGACATGCAGCTCTCAGTGCCCCACACAGAGTGGGGGAAGAACCCCACACTTCATGCATAAGACACGCTGGGAAACAGAAGCCATGCTACCAGTGAAGGTGTAGTTACCACGCACAGCCCCAGACAAGCAGTCCTGTGAATCAACCACCCCAGCTTCTGGCATCAACAGCAGTGGCTGTGCCTACAGCAGTGTACAGAGGAAGGGGATCCTGCTATCTATGCATGAGGCTGAGCACAGAAGCTGCTTGCCATTGGGAGGAGATCTCAGTTTCCACTTGCAAGCTGAGCACAGAGCTTCTACCACTGCTGATGACAGAGTCATGTCTCATAGTCTCAGCCAGGGAACTCTTGGACTCTGGAAAGTGCATGCTTCAGATTCCTTTGTCCCGGGAACTGTATTTCTGATGCATGGCACCATCCTTTCCCTGGGAGAGGTACTTCCTGTGGGCTAGAGTACTGAAGACCCCATAGCATCTTTGGGTCCAGCCAGATCAGTGCCATTGCAGCCCACTGGGTGCACACTGGGGAATGCCACCAGGGACTTTTGAGATGTGGAGAGATGTGGGCATATGTTGGCTGTGATCCCCAGGGAAGGATACAGTCCTTTGATGGCTGTGCTATCACATTGCCACCCTACTGCAGCTGCTTAGGACTTAGTGGGGATGGGGGTAGGGTAAATGACCCAGCATGACTTTTCTGTTTGGTGCAATGCCCTTGTGGGGTTTCCAAAACACTGCCCATTCTAGTGCCAAGGCTCATGTATATAGAGAAGCTTTCCCATGGTATAGATTGCAGTAGTTCATGGACTGCTGAAGTTCTTTTACTTACACTTTCCCCATAGTACAGACCCCCTTTGAAGTCCTTGTTGATCTTGGCTGAGTTGGCCACCTGCTTTCATCTCCTTCTGTGACTCAGCTGGTTCCCCTATAACATAGATTTTCTTTCCCACTCCAAGAATAAAATTACCTTTCGGCATCGCCATGTTCTTTATAACAGTATTCTATTGACCATGTACTTCTAGACTCTGCTGCCTTTGGAGTTTCTTTACCTCAAGAGAAGTGGTCTGTGGGAGCACATTCTTTTTTTCTCAGTAGTTCATGTGGGTCCTCAGTTTTTCCACAGAAGAGCCTGTACTTCGTGTATTTAGAGATAATTATGCCTGCCAAGGGATATATTTTTAAATGAGCAAAATACCATCAAAATGTGACTAGTCACCTGAGCAAACAGTGTGCCCTTTTAGAGAAGAGATACAGCTCTTGGAGTGAATCATAACTAATGTTTCACATGTCAATTCAAGACAAAAATAATTGAGTCATTTTATAGGAAAAAAACTTACAATAATTATGCTAATTAATGATTAGCATTTACTGAGTTGTACTAAGCATTTAATATGAGTGTCCTTCTTGACTGTCACCTATGAGGCAGGCTCTATTTTCTTTTCACTATTATAAAGACGAGGAAGAAGAGTTCCAGAGACTCTAACACACATGGTCTCTTTGCTGGTTAGAAAAATATTAACAGTTGAAGTCTGACTTCAGGTAGTGTGGTTTCAGAACTCTGGATTTTGGCTGGGTGCAGTGGCTCACACCTGTAATCCCAGCACTTTGAGAGGCCAAGGTGGGTGAATCACTTGAGGTAAGGGGTTTGAGACAAGCCTGGCCAACATGGTAAAACCTCATCTGTAGTAAAAACACAAAAAATTAGCTGGGAATAGTGGCATTCACCTGTAATCCCAGCTACTTGAAAGGCTGAGGCAGGAGAATCACTTGAAATAGAGAGGAGGAGGTTGCAGTGAGCTGAGATTGCACTATTGCACTCCAGCCTGGGCAACAGTGTAAGACACAGCCAAAAAAAAAAAAAAAAAAAAAAGACTCTGGATTTTAACTGCTGTGTCATAGTAGAGAAGATTTTTGTGATTAGCATCTATCTACACACAAGACACAGAGCAATATTTCCTAGGCTTGTCTCTGATTTACATCATCTAGAAAAATTGTTAAAAAATGTTCCTTTCAGGTCCTTTCCCTTGGGATCAATACTAGGCATCTGAGTTTAAGAGGCTTTACAATAATTCTTATCAGCAATGCTTTAAACGAATGCTTTAAGAGATATTAAAAAACATGAATATATGGCCTCATTATGTAGCTTAGAATTGATTAAAATGAGTTTCTTGCTTTTATTTTCATAATATAATGAAGAGAGGAAGCTCAGGAGAGCAACTAGGAAGAGCTTCCAGTTGGTCTGAAGGGAAGCAATTCACATTTAACCAAAAATAATAATTACATATTTAAAATACAATATTGGAGATGGATTGATAACAGAGAGGAGCTTGGAAGATTACATTGTAACTTCTCTTATCTTTGCTTCTATTAAACATCTACCAAGAGTTATGATACCTCGTCATAGCCAGGTAAGGGGTCTTTTATGACTAGACATTCACAGGTGTAAACTTTTGCCTAAATGTTCAATATAACATTCTATTTGCACTCAATTCCTTAACCCATTATATATACAGGAGATATGGATTTTAGAATACTCTGTACCTCATAAAGAGAGCAAGAAATTCTATGTCAGTAAACTACAATAGTCATGTAACTCAAATGTACTTTCTATGAAGAGAAAATCAATATTGCTTCAGGAAAGGTTTTAGATGTATTGCTAACCTCAATAGCTCAAGGTGAGAATTTTTTGGAAAGTCAATATTTGAAGGAAATTGAATATCATAATGAAACACTAAAAAAATCCAAAAGATAGAACATTCCACAGGACAATTATCTTGGGCTCTTGAAAAAATTGCTGCAGTAAAGATATGAATCAAAATTGTTCTAGGCTACAAGAGACTAAACAGACACAGCCAAATGCAGTGCACAGATTTAGGTTGGATCCTAATCAAAATAAAACAGCTATAAAAGATAATCTTGGGAGAATTGAAGATACCTGAATATAAATTAAATATATATTATTTTAGAACAATTATTAATTTTGTTAGTTCATGATGGTACTTTGTTTCTGGTTCTTATTTTTAGAAGATATGTGCTGAAATATTTAAGGATAAAGTGCCATGATGTTGCAACTTTCAAATGGTAGAGTTTTATATATGTACACATACATGTAGATACATATGGGGAAAAGGAGAGAAAATATTGCAGAAAACCCTATGAACTATAGTATTTACTACTAAAATGAACAAGATATCATTGGAGATATGGTTGGGGTAGAAATGTACAAAGATGGGCCTCAACATATCATTATGGCTGATGTCAAGGAAGCTATCAAAGACTACTAGGTTTGTATAAAAAAACCAATGAGACAACTTGAAAGGTTTCCTGTGCCCAAACATGGAAAACTTTTGCATCAGTAAGGATGATTACTTCATCTATTTAAACATATAAACTGTTCAAATTCATTAGTTCTTAGTGATACACTATAAAATATTAGATTATCCTTGGAGGATGGAATATTTTGAAGACTGACAAACAAAGGTTAGAACTAAACATTTATTTTGCCTTTTCTATACAACTGTACTACTGGGTTAGTAAATAGTAAATGAAGGGACATTTCCCTTTATAGATCTATGTTAGCCTATACCCAATGAAGATGAAATGACAAAACTAAATTATCAATATTTTGCAACACCTAATGAATTAATTGATCTAGGTATTACACATCAGTGGTTGCTAACATCATAGAGAGAGACAACCAACTACAAAAATAATAACAATGTGAGGTAATGAATTTGTTAGTTAGCTACATTTAACTATTCCACAAGGCATATAAACTTCCATACATACTGTACACAATAAAACTTACAGTGTTATCTGTCAACTTTGAATCTTTTTTTTAAACACAAGCAAATATACAGCCCCTTAATAGACAAATATACCACCGACTAGGAAAATATTCTTGCCAAAAATATCAACCCTGAATCTAATCAAACCTTTTAGATCCAACCACAAATTTACAAAAAACATACAAGTCAGAGGAACATATTTAAAACAAAACAAAACTTCATGGGATACAGTCATAAAAATTCAAACTATGGGAAAATATAGAAAAGAAAACTTAGTTTTGTCAACCAATGAAATGCAAATGAGCTAGGGAGGAAAAGCTACAGATTAAACAAGTATTAAAAGACATATTGTCTAGTTGTTATATGTAGACCTTATTTGGATCATGATACAAACAATATTTTTATAAAATGATGAGACATTTCAGCATTTACTAACTATTTGAAAGTATTAAGGCTGTGTTTTGGTGGTATAGTGTTATTGTGATTATGTGACTTTTATTTTTGAGGAGTTTTTATTTTTTTAGAGATATATGCTAAAGTAACTACAGAAAAGTGATATGTTCTATAATTACATGGAAAGGGAAGAGAAGGTGGATGACATAAGACTTTCCAAGAGTTGATAATATTTGAATTTAGGTGATAGGCAACTTTCCTTTTTAAAAATATAAATTGTATTGATTGTCTACTTTTAGTAGAGCAATTAAAATATAGCCTGGAATGAGAAAGTAAAAACATTGTCAGTATTTTTTTTTTTGAGGATATGCTACAGCTCTTGTTAAAAAAGAAGAAACCTATGAAGATGTTACTATTACTACTTGAATTTTACAGTTGAGGAAACTCAAGCTGAGTTAAAGTGAATTGTACAAGGTCACACACTATAGGTTGCCATGAAGCCAAGTTCCAAATTCAGGCACTTGAACCCAAGACCCTTGTGCTTAACCACAAGGATGCATATCCTTGGGTTGAGATTTTTATAAGTCTATTTTGAGCTAGCACAATTGGCAACATTTTCTTCATATGGAACTTATAAATCACTTAATAGCTTATTTAGAGGGTCCATATTCAAAATTAGGTCTAGACCAAGAAGCAAGGTCATGTGACATAGATGCTAATGACTTATGTCTCTAGAGTCTCACCACATATGAGCTGAACCTGTTCGGATACATAACAAAATACAGGAATGATCACAGCTCCACCATATGGATATCAGAGTATGAATTTTTGAAATGGTAAGAATGGGTAGTCATGTTATTGTTCCCTTCATCCGTATGCAAAATAGGGAATGGAAAAATTTCCTTTTGTGTTGAGCATGCTCTCTGCGTCCAAAAAGCAAGAATCTAGAAAATGTTTTTTCATTGCATTGGCTGTAGTAATGTTTGGAATCTTCAAGCAAGATAACTGACTCATAAGAATGAATATAAAAAGAACTCCAGCATATTAAAAATCTTCCTTATGCTAATGTGTTCTGATATTAGAAACAAATTGATTACATCTGTAAAATAGAAAAGAGAGAAAAATTATACCCTCCAGGATGCAACAGGGAGAGTTTAATAAGCTGCCTTAAATCACTCAGCCTACAACACATCTAAAATGTTAATTAAGCAACTTTTTTTTTTATCTTCACCTCTGCTCTGCTGGCTTTAGTAAAAGCCTGTCTGCCAGCATAACTCTCTACAGGTACCTCCAATTCTGTTTGAAGTTGGTGATCTGGGCTTGGCTCATAACATTCACAGTAGATTTACCTGAAAGATCAATAAAAGCATGTTCAAAGCTAGATTGGCTTCATAGAGCCCAGGATTTTTATTAATTCATATAAACTTCCTAAAACTTTCACTATAAAGAAAAAAGAAGGAAACTTGAGAATATTCATATTGTAAGAAATTGAATTGGTATCATGGAGTTTCAGAATTGGTTTGGAGCCCGTGAATCCCCTTACATGTCAGAATTTGTGGAAGCTCCAAATGCGGAGTCTTTCTTAAATCTTCTAGGAGGTCTTAGAATCGTCAATCACATCAAAAAGTGTTTGATAAGTGCCAAGCTCTTTGTCCTGGATGCTGTGCAAGGTTAGTAATGTGGATTTTGTTGTTAACAGATGCCACTGGCCTCAGTAGAATATGTTTATCTTGATGTTAATTATAATTTTTTAAAATAATTTTATGAAACAGTTTGAAGAGACTACAGCAAAGAAGAAATTAAATCAGTTAAAGGTTTGCAAGTTCCGTGTGACGAAGAAGTAGGGTCCTTGGACCTGGGAAAAGGAGGATGAGGTAACATTTCAGGAGGCAATTTGTAGTGGAGAAAAATAAAGAATGCATTTTGGAGCCCTAGGGAATCCTGGCTGGAGTGGTCCTGAGAAATTTGCTACTCTCTTTGAGTCTCAATTTCTGTATCTGTTAGTTGGGAATAAGACAAAAATAACCTTGTGATTTAAAGAAAATAGTTTGTTTTCTCATTTGCAGAATTATGGATTTAGAAGACCTACTTTGAAATAATCCCTCCTGAGCTATGATTCTTATATTTTAAAAGATACAATAGTATAAGGGGAGATATTTTTGACATATTCTGGGATTTGGAGAGTCTTTCACGAAAACAGTGGCATTTGCACAGCTTGTTGTGTCCAACGTGAAGGTTCTCAGCACATTAAGTAAAGCAGGGAGGTCTGGCCATAGGGCAAGAAGTGGGATGATTAATAAGTAATTTGATTAGCATTTATCACTTGCTGGAAATGTGATCTCATATAAGTACAACTGTTAAATTTTATTTGTTGGAAAAGGAAATCCTCTTTTTTTTTTTTTTTTTTTTTTAATTTAAAGACCGTATGGTTTGACTAGGAGTGTAAAATTAGGACCTAGAAACTAATCAACCAGCAGAGAAGCTTTGATCTTTAAAATGCTGGAATTATCTTTAATCAGAGGAGATTTGTATTGGCTAAATAGTGGGATTAAGGCAAAATTATCATCATTTTGTGCACTAAAGTGTTGATTCTTTCTCTGCTAATGAAAACAATCATCTGAAAAAGAACTCAGTTTTCTTTTTTTCTTTATGAATTAACCTTTTGCATTCTAATTGGTTCAGTTTTTAAAGTTATTTTATCATCTCAGCAAGGTTTTAATATCAGTATTCATGAGTGAAATATAAATACTGTCCTGTGATTTTATTATACCCACTAATGCACGAACTCTTCTGTAAGTATCGCTCACACTTTGTGAGGAAGTTTTTATTAGAACTGTTTTTCCCTCTAGAGAAACATCTTGGTATTTGAGCATAAATTTCACCTCTGTGGGACTCCTATCAAGAGCTCCATAAAAGGTTGATTTGAAATGCATTTTTCACAAAGATTTAAAAAATTGTAACAAAAACAATATGTGTATTCAATAGCACCATACAACATGTTTTACTACCAATATGTTAATATGGGTTACTAAGTTGACGAAGTTTTGTGCTTGTTATCGAAAATAGTCTCCTAATATTTGTATATATTTGGACATCTTATAAATGTGCAATTGATCATCTATTCATTTATTTAATGTTCGCTGACTGGGTTTCAGTCAGGTTTTAAAGGAGCTGAATATGTGTTGGTGTCCTAAACTTTAGGATAGAAAACTTTTATGGCATTTTTATTTATTTATCTTTTTAAATTGAAGTTCCTACCCATTATAGGTGGCAAATTTTATTATTTTATTATTAATTCATTCATATACTTATTAAACATTTATTGAGAAATTTCTTTGTGCCAAACTGTGGAATTGAAATAGTATATAAAACACTGTCCCTACTCTGATAGAATTTAAACTAATGGGAGAGACAAATAAATAATCACACAAACAAATAATTATACATTAAGGAAAACTTGCTTTAGAGAAAAATATCAGAGTTTAGAATGCAGGGTCAGGAAAGACCTGCTTTATACATGGGAGTTAAACTGCAACCTAGTGGTTGATTAAAAATTAGGAAAATGAAGAGTGGGAGAAGGGCAGCCTTTGTAAAGGGACCCTGGGAGAAGAAAGTACCTGGATCATTGGTGGACCTCGAGAAGGCCAGCATGACTAAGCCAAGGAAGTGAGGGGGAGAAGGGAGGAGACAAGGTGAAAAGATAGGTAGGGCCTAATCATGAAAGCTCTTAAAGGTAATGCTCAGGAGCTTAGATTCCACCCAAAGTCAATGAAAATTCATTTAGGAGTTTGAGCAGAGGAGTGATAATGTTTTTAAAAGATTGCTTTAGTAGTTATAAAGAATGAACTGGGAGACCTATTAGGGCATTAGGAAGATCTATGAGGCTAGTATGAGCTCGGATGAGAATTGATGGTGGATTAGACCAGGATGCTAGTGGTGAATGTAGGGAAAAGTAGGGGATTTAAGAACTACTTTTAATGTGAAAGTGATGTAACTTGATAATAGGTCTAAATACATAAAAAGGGGGAAAGTGTGAAATGTGATTTCGGCATTGTGAATGCCTGAGTGGTGGATGGTGAGAGATAGAGAAAATTGGAGAAGGAAATTTTGAAGAAAAGAAAAAAGCAATTCAATTTTGAACATATTAAATGAGTTGCTTGAGACACAGCTGAGTGGAAATATCAAATAAAGAGATTCTTTAGCTCTCAGAAGGGAGTTTTGTGAAGTGCTTACGAATTTTGCAGTTATTAGTGGATTAGGGGTAGTTGAAAATGGAGGATGGGTCAGAATTATCTGTTGGACTCAATATTTGTGGTGAAAGAAAAGAAGTTGTGTTTAAATCTTGTGATACCCTGTATCTATATATATTTGCATCAAATTTTTCTTGCCAAACAGATTCTGCCAAACTCTGTTACTTCACGGGGAAAATGATTGCAATAATTATTGCTGTCAAAGTCATTTGCCTGAGAACAACCTAGGTGTATACTCAGGAGCATATCTGGGCCTAGGAAGATGTATCACTGTTGGTGGTTTTCTTCTACTCTCCCTGAGGCTTTAGTGTGTATCTGAAATATAGACATACACATGGAGAAACTCTAGAGCTTTAAGGACCAAAAAGTGATTTCTTTTTAGGAGTGATTACCTGTAAACTAAGTGATAGTGGAAAATTATTTTTATTAGGTTAAGTTTTCCTCTTCACCAGGGTGGTTTATCCTGACAAGCACAAAGAGCTTGAACTTTAAACCTCCCTTCTCATTTGTAGCCTGGCACTTGTTACATTTAGCACTGGCCATTGTTAGAGGGCATCAAGCAAAGCATTCCACATTTGGATTGTTGATTTAATTATTTGGCCAAATCTTTAGTAAAATACAGGTGTTGTTACTTGAAACCTATTATAAGCTTCTTTAGGACAGGAACCTGGTATCACACATACTGTAGATTATTCCAGGTTTACCAAAGTATCTCATAAAATGTTTTGAAAATAATGCTGATTTATTTGATTTGTCATTTTGATCTGGAAATTCCTTGTACCTTATGGGGAATGAAGAGATATTTTTCTGAATAAATATGATTAGATCTTCTTTGACTTAAGATGAGGTCTTTCAGGTAAATATTTAATTTTATTTGGGTAACTTCTGAGGCAATTCAAAGTTCATATATGTTGAGGGTGTTTTTTTTTCCTTTCAAAAGGAAACTTCTTTCTCTTACTCTTCCCCAGAATGGTGTCTAGTGCAGGGGAAAGTTAACATACCATGGATCCATGGGCATGGGTCGACATGCAACTTCTTAATCTTCCTTAGTCTCAGTTAAGGTACTGCCAGTTTGGAATAATTTGCCTTGTCTCATCTCTGGACTTTTGGCAATGGTGTTCATCATGAGGGCTGATGTCACTCTTGGACATCACTCCAACTCTTGTTGCCAAAGCACACAGTCACTATCTTAGTGTCCAGGTGCAAGGTTTATGGAAGCTAGCTTTTGATCTATCCAGGTCTTAGACTTGCTACAGAACTCTGACTCTCCTAGAATTTCCATGCCCTTCCCAAGGCAATGACCTCTGCACTATTCTGGAGTTGTAAGGTTCTGCAAGGCTTACCCATTAGGCACCTGTTTCATATTCGTAAACTGCCCCCTGCTGTCAGGTTGACTGTAGCATTGTGTTCAGCACCTGCCATCTCAGAAAAGTTTGCTGTCTTCTCTATGCCTTGTGCAAGGAAGTAGGTTGCTGCTATTCATGGTCTTATGTTTTCCCCAGATCCATGTGGATGTTTTCACATCCCTGATAGCCATCTCCCTTGAAGATGGTCATGACTGATCTCTTGCTCTAGTTTTCCTCTCTCTCTCTTTCACATATGCACTAGAATTAGAATGGCTCTTATTATACTCTTTCTCTCTAACATTTATCCTCCCAGTCCTATGGTAGTTGCATGTTTAGTTTTTAAATAAACTGCCAAATTGGTGTTTGTAGGAGCTGTACTATTTTATGCTCCTGCGGCAAAATATCCTACTCTGGTGTTGGTAGCTCTGGATAGGGATTCTATAAAAATGGGATTCTGATCCAATTTGGCTTATTAACTAATTATAATAAATTACCTTGATGACACAATTTCTAACTCCAGTTTTCCTCACTTCACAATGGACATAAAGAGAATTGTCATTTGGCTACTGTGAATATACAATGAAATATCTAAAATATAAAACACTTGGAGTAGTAAGAGCCATTGTAATTCTAGTTCTCTACAGCTCAAGCTAGAGTGCACTGGCATGACCATAGCTTACTGTTACTTTAAACTCCTGGGCTCAAGTGATTCTCTCACCCCAGTCTCCTAAGTAGCTAGGGCTATGGGTAGGCACCACCATGCCTGGCTAATTTTTTTTCTTATTTTTTGTAGAGACAGGATCTTGCTATTTGCCCAGGCTGGTCACGAACTCCTGGCCTCAAGTGATCCTCCTGATTTGACCTCCCAAAGTGCTAAGATTATAGGTGTGAACTACTTCAGCCAACCTCCTGTTTTATTTGATTAATGTTTACATGATGTATATTTTTTCTATTCTTTTACTGTCAACCTACTTATATCATTTTACTTTAAATATACATTTTATATACAGCACACAGTTGGGTCACATTTTAAAATTCACTCTTTTAGTCTATGTATTCAGATTGCTTACATTTAATGTAATTGTCAATATGTTGGAACTTACTTTTGTCATTCTATTTTTTTGTTTTCTGTTTGTTTTGTCTGTTTTTCTTTTCTTTGTTTTCACCTTCCTGCCTTCTTGTGGTATGCTTAAACATTTGTTAGAATACCATTTTGATTTATCTATAGTGTTTTGGTTTATTTCTTTGCTCTAAGATTTACATTATATGTACATAACATCGCAGTATACTTGGATAGATATTTCACCACTTCCAGTGAAGTTTAGAAACATTACCTTCTTTTACCTTTCTTTGACTTATCTTGTTTACAATGCAAGTGCTTTAAATATTTTAGTTATATACTTTTAAAGTCACAACAGACAGTGTTATATATTTAACCATTAAATCTAATGTACGAAACTTAAAAGGAGAAATAAAATGTATTATATTTTTACTCTTTTGATTGCTCTTATTTCCTGTCTAATATTCCAAGATTTTGTTTATTATTTTCTTTCTGCTTAGAGAAATTCTTTTAGGGTTTTTTTTTCTTCATTTGAGTTTGACTTAATTTACCTTCATTCCTGACAGATTTTTTTTTTTCAGATAATAAAGTTTTAGTTCACAATTCTTTTCTTTCAGCATTTAAAAAATATTGTTTCACTTTGGCCTTCATGATCTCCAATGAGAAATCCACTGACATTTAAATAGATTTTCACCTAAAGTGTCATTTTTCTCTTACTGCTTTCAAGATTATTTTCTTTGTCTTTAGTTTTGAGAAGTTTGACCGAGATGTGTCTTTGTATGGATTTTTGAGGGGCTTATTTTGTTTGAGAATTACTCAGTTCAATCTGTAGATTTATGATTGCTCCCAAAATTTGGAGGCTTATAGCCATTATTCCTTCAAGTATTTCTCTACCTGTGTTCTTGCTCTCTTTTGTACTCCGTATGACATAAACGTTAAATCTTTTGATACTGTCTCATAGGTGCCAGAGGCTCTATACATTTTGTGGCTTTTTTAAAAAGTCTGTTTTCTCTCTGTTGTTTAGATTGGGTAATTTTTATTTTTCTGACTTTAAGATCACTAATTATTTTCTTTTCCTGCTCCATTCTGCTGTTTAGGAGAATCCATTCAGTTAAAAAAAAAAAAAAGATGTTGTATTTTTCAGTTCTATAGTTTCCAACTGATTCTTTATAACTTCTTTTTGTTTGTATAAAACTTTCTTTTTCTGCATTTGTTTCATTTATTTGAATAATTGCTTGTTAAAGCATTTTTATAATGGTTGCTTAAAATCTTTGTCCAATAATTTTTATGCCTCTGTCACATTGGTTTTGGCATCTACTCAAGATAAGATCTTCCTAGTTCTTGGAACGAGAATTGACTTTTGTTTGAAACAAGGTCCTTATATGATAAGACTTTTGTTTGAAAGAAGGACACCATATAAGACTCTGGATCTTATTTAAATTGACTATTTAAGCTTAATTCCACTGACAACATTCTGCCAGGGTAAGGGTGGAGGGTGTGACCTCATTACAGCCATTTAGGAATAGAAGTCCAGTTTTCCCACTTGGCCTTTTTTAACTCTAGGCTCAGGTGAGAGTGTTGACTGTCCACTAGGCCTCCACTGTTACATCTGGGCTGAGTGGGATAGGATTGTCTCTTATTAGTCACCACATGGTCAGGGTGATACTATAGAGGTTGGCCTTGTTACTACTGAGTAGTGGTGAAATCTTGATCTTTTACGAGGTCTCTGTTGATACCACTCCAACAGTGAGGGTGGGTGACTAATTATTATCAGATGGAGGTGAACTCCAGAACCTCTACTTGGTCTCCACTGAAACTCTGAGGTGAAGAGCCTCCTTATGGCTCAGCATGGATGAAAGTTCTGGCTCCCTACTCAGCCTTCCCTGATACTATCACACTGTTGGGGTTGGGTTTGGGGTTTGGGGCGCTGGATGGAGGGAATTGGTATAACTCATTAAACCCTGGGAAGGTGGACATCAAGGCTCTCCACTTGGCTTTTGCTGGCACAAGAGGGAACAAAGTTAGCGTTTCTTCCATGGTGTTCAAATATAGTAGAGTGGTTAGTGAGATAATGTTTTCGTGTTTTCTCTTATGCTAAGCTGCCCCTTTTCTGGTCCTTTGGCTATGGAGAGCATGCTATTTCTGGGCTTTTTTTTTTTTTTTAATCTGCATTATTTGGCATTTGTCAGTTGCCACCATCTTCATCACCACATCTGGAATATATGAGATAAATAGAAAACCCGGAGATCTTGCCACCTTGTCTATTTTTGGGTACTGAAGTCCCTAGCTAGTCTGCCTTTTTCTCTCTATCATTGAAGGTCTTCTTACGTTTTCCTTAGATGTAATGCTAAAGGCTTTTCGTTGTACTTAGCAGGAGGAATAGGGAAGAGTATGCCATTCCTCCTCCAGAGATGGAGCATCCTCTGCGGTATAAATTTGAGCTTAAAAAATAATAAATGCAGATTTGTTGGAATCTTCCTGTATTTCTTCCCTAGTCTCATTTCCCTTTCTCTGGTTTTTCATTTTTATTGATTGATTCATTTCTATACATGTAATTATACCATGGTGATTTATTTGCTTGAAAATAATTTTGAAATCCATCCATGTGAACACATAAAGTCTAATTTCATTCAGACTGCTGAGTGGCTACTTGGGATTTGGGTAACAGAATAGGAAACTGTTCAATGCTGGGTTGATACATACATCTCAGAGAAGTGTATTATGTATGTGCTATCTTCTGTGGCATTAATAGGCAAAAGCTGCTAGGAGAGGGAGAAGCTATACCTGGTAGATCTAGGAGAGGGCCTGGACACTATCCCAGGACTGCACTGTCAAACAAGACTACAGCATCACCACCACTGGGTTACGGCATGGATGTGTAGAACAGGCAGCACATGTCTGCCCTGGTTTCATGAAGTCTTTTCAGTGTGGTTTGAAAGACCCTGGCAAATGTGCATGCTGAGAGTTAAAGACATGGGCTTTTCTCTGTAGATTGTCTCATCAATTGACTATGGTAGAGAGGCTGGGCTTAGCCCCCAGACTACATGTCCCACATTGTAATGACTATTTATAGAGCTATTACATGTCCCATATTGTAATGACTATTTTTGGAGCTATCAGCATGTCTTTCTCTAAAAGTAATTAGGTAGTATGAGTTAAAGAGTTAGCAGGTCTAACTGTTGATTAATGTGACTGACCAGGGTTTCTTGAATTCTTTGATTTTTCTGGGCTTTTTCTTGATTTGCCAGCGGCCACTTTAGACTGAACTGGAAGATGGTGAGAGACTCTTGGCCTTTTGGGAAACTCAGTAACATTTAAAGACTACTGGGACCTACTTTGTGAGTATCTCAACTAATTAAAATCAAATAATTGTAGGGACTAGGTCTCTAGCATTTTAATAAGCCTTGAAGCTAACAAACCATTAAAAAAATTCTGTATTGAAGTTGTCTTTGCAACTGAGAGTTACAGTTTTCCCATCTGAGATTTATACCCAGACCCCTTCTAGATCTTAAGCATCGTGAGTTTTCATGAGAAACTCTTATTGTAGGGTGGAAGAGACAGCATAATAAAAATCTTATTTTTATCATCTTATTTCTATGTTTCTGCCCTCTCCTTATTTCTACATTGTGATGGCTAGGGATTCTCTGCTGTTCTTCTTCTCTTTCATTTTATATTTTTATTTTGCTAAGATTAAATTTATGTACCTTCAAGCAAAAATATTATTGGAGCCATATGACTGAGCTAACATTACATTTAGAAGTTATTTTATTAGGCTGCATTTTAATTTTATTCCATTTGTCCTCATTAAACAACTGTTTGCCCCCTCAGGCATTTTAAAGCTAACTTTCTTACTCTATATTGGTTCCCAGGCTGTAAAAGTTAAAGCTTATTTGAATTTTTTGCCTAGGACTCTTTTGAAAATACACACACAAAATCAACTTGAGAAATTCTAATGTGTCATATGTATGACTGCTTTGGTAACGTTTGTTTTACACCCAAGGGTACATATATCCCTAAGTGTTAATAGTAATATTTGAATGTAATATTTTCCCTAACTAAAAGGGATATGCATGTGTGCAATACATATGTGTGTTCATATACATATCTAAGTATGTGTATTTATGTAAATATGATATACAAGTTTTCAGTGTATAAATTCTGTCTAGGACTATGAGAAACCAATTATTCTAAGTACTCCTGTGGTTTCATACTCCAACTTTACCTGCCCCACCCTCACCTCTTTCCTCTTCATTGGAGAAAGCCAAAAGAACAGGGAGTAGAAACAAAGAAGAGAAGAGGAGATGGAGATGACGTGGGCCATTCTCACAACTCTTCCTCGAATTCCTGCATTTTCTGCCATGCTGGAGGTTCTATTTCCCCATGTTTTCTTTCTGCCCTTCCCAGGGAGGTGCTGAGAAGCAAATCCAAATGCCTGGATCCTACCAGGTCAATCTTTGTTGTTACAAATGCTGTATGTATAGAAGTTATTCAATCACTTTCAATTTTTGTTATTTCCACTTTAAGGAATCAATCTTGTTCTTTAAGGTCCTTTTGTAGGTTTAAATCTGGAATTATTTTCTATTTTCTCTATTTTTATAAATATCCTTGTAACTCTCTTGTTTAATTGTTTTCTACATCAGATTTCTTCCCCTTTCCAATCTTTTCTTCCACTGAAAGTATTGCAGTTGTGTTAAGGATCAAGGATGGATAAGTAGTTTTTCTTTTCTTTTCTTTTTTTTCTGTAGCAAAAGAAAAACAGTTGTTGTTTAATCTAAGCCATTTAGAATTCTTTATTGTCTTCAATAGGGCCATTCCATGATACATTACTTTGAATTATGAGGTTTGTACATTTTTTTGGAAAAGGCCATGTTACCCAGGATAGAGAATTCCACTGACAATCTACAAATATCAAAAGCCTCCTTATAATGGAATCAGATTTTTGCTGACTAGAGAATAAAATAGCCATGTCATCATGGATTTTATTCTTTGGTATAACTTGCTTTCAACTTGATATATTCTTTGGTAGCGCATGGTTTTTAAATTTCTAAGCCTTGATTATTAAGATTTTCATAATGTTAAAAAAAATTCCCAAGAATGTAACTGAGAAAAGCAAAGAAAGAAAGGTAACCTTTGTTGAACATTTACTGTGTTTCAGGCACTTTGTAGGAGGAAACAAATGTCCACTCTATGCATGAGTGGGTACTTAAGAATGTGACAAGTTGAACAACTGCCTAATTATTCTTGAGTAGTTAAAATACAGTCCTCTCAAAGGTGAAGAGTACCTAAATCAGTTTAGAATCTCTGTTAGAACAGTATCTTAAACATCTTGAACTCCATCTTAGACAGTAGTATGGTAATGGTAATGTGAGGTAATGTGATAATGGTGAAAAATGTTGTGAATTTTATAGATGAGTAGACTGATTTAATAGAAAGAAGATTCCTCACAGTTTATCTTCATTCTAATTATGTAACCTTGGAATGGTCTTGAACAGTCTGAAGCTTCTATTTCTCATCTGTAAAATGGGAGGCAGCAATATGCAGAATGAAACAATACACTAATTGCTTTCTTATTTGCATTCCAAAGATTATAGCCATATGTAATTTTTTGTATGTTCTTTAAATTTACTATTATTGCCATCAGATAATCTGGCAATAATTTGCTTTATTCCAAACAGAAAAGAGGGAATTTGGCTTTTTGATAATTTACTGTCAATTCCTGTTTCTAATATGGCTCATATATGGAACAAAAGCCATCACTGCAAATGGAAAAACAGCAATATAAAAGACGTATTTTTCCTTTCATGTGTGGGGGGACATTCTTTAATATGTTGTAGGAAAAGCACATTTCTCAAAGTGGGTACAAGTCCTAACTCTGTGGCATAGAGGTTCATTTATCCTCTCAACTTTAAAGCAATGTCATTAATACCTGTCCTGCCTAATTCATGGTGACATCACTAAAATTAAATTTATTTATATTCAAGTTTTTTAACTAACAGTGGACAAGATCACTTTGACATATAAGAATATAGGAGTTGCTTTAGCATGTGAAATAATTTTTCTGATTGCTCATTATTTCTTTTTATTTAGATTGGCATTTACCATCATATAGTAACCAGCTTCTGAAAATTCCTGTATCCTTTGGAATATCTCACTTGCCTTATTTCTTCCAAATCTAGATATCTTAAAAAAAAAAAAAACAAGCAAAATATGCATGAAAATATGAGAGTATTTACAGTTTTCTCCAGAATGATGTTTTGACGCATAGTACTAGAAAAATAAGATGGAATTTGTTGAGACTAACAACATTTTGTGCTTTTTTCTTCACAGATGTTAATGAAACTTTCAAAAAATTTCAGTTTTCTAAGACAAAAATTGATAGTTTAACATTTTCTTATTCTAATCCTTGTTTTTGAACATTTCAGCATTTGTTAAGCTGAAGTGTCTGTCAGTAAATAATATTCACTCCTGCTTCTTGCTCTTTCTTTTTAATGTTGTGAAAAATTTGACTCTGATGGAAAAATACTGATTAACTATTCCAAAACTATTTTGATCATATTCCAAGACCCAAGTGGTGCATGAATAAGTTCTCTAAGTTTTATATTTTAAAAATAATTGGATCTTTCTAATCCTAGGTGTCCATATCCCATGTGTTAATTGGCACAGAACTAAGTAAATAACCCTTTTTTGTATTTGCATTTTAATTTCCCTTTAACGGTTTGCAATCTATGTTTTCATACAGAGAATATGCCTGCATTATAAATAGTTGTCACTTGAGCTGTCATTTCAAAGATCTATGATAGAAATCTGAAAGTCTGGAGACAATGTTGAAAGTGGCAAATTTAGTTAAAGTTTTTGAAATATTTTTTAACTGTGTTGCTTGAGATGGAAATGTATATAGCTCCCTATTTGCTAATCACAACTTGTGGCATGCTGCTTATTAATATGAACTGCATGTATGCATCAATTTGATTTAAAATTTACAAGATATTTTTAAACAAAATTATACATGAAGCATAAAACTGGATATTTAACACAATTCCCTTTGTGTACATACATAGTACATACATATATAATATTTCATAAACATTCTATCAGTGCAGATAGAATTCTCTTAAACCTATGTCAATCTTCCAACAAAAGTTATATATGTTTCATGAAATTCAAAAGACACATTGGGTAAATGAAATAAGACTCTGGGATATTTATTTATGATAAATGTTCTAATTAACAGGGACCATATTTTGAAGTATGAATTGTACTTTAAAAACTATATTATATTGTTCTTTCTTGCTGAAATACATTTTGCAGTGGGAAATATTTTAAATTAAAGACTTCCCATCTGGCCCTGCCAAGGTGAATTTTTCCCTCACAGCCTTGACTTGCAGTCGAAGTTGATGTGAGAGTTTGTCATGGTTGTTTTGACAGTCCGGTCATCCTAATCCAGGGCTCCAATCCCTGTGGTTTGTCAATTATCCTGCTAACCCTACAGCGAGAGCAACACTCAAGGCACTGAACTGTCAACCAATAACCAGGAAATGATGTCAGGAGCCAGAGAGGCAGGAGTGAGAGGGGGGATGCATTCGGTAACAGAAGTCAATGTATCACTCAGCATTTATTTTATTTATGGGGGCCTATAACAAATTAATTATTGGGAATCACATGATAAAATGTCATCCATTGCTTTGGAGATTCTTTTGTATCTAAATTTAAACGAAAAGATTCGACTGCCTGTGTGAGTTTTGCTAACATGAGGTTCTGGAATATAACCCTATGCTAAAAATGGCTAGCTCACCTGAACCTAATTTGATAGTGATTTTTTCATTTGTCTCATGTTTACTGTAGCTCTTTAAAAATACATATATACTGCACCTGGGTAGGGACTACTTGTGTGCTGCTCATGGAATAATTTTTAATGTTACTAGGAGTCCCAGTTAGTGGGAAATTGACACAAATCTGGGGAGGGAATTGTGTTTTGTGAATGCTAAAAAATCCTTTCAAAATCAAAAATTTCAAAGAAAATTTGCTTTTCAACAATATGATTTTTAACAGAATTTAATGAATGAAACAAAAGGGACTTTTAAGTGACAATGGTATTCATCTTACAATGAGAAAATGATAAATCTTTAAATCTGTAACTTCTGTTGAATATGGCTCAATGAAACTCTCAAGCAACATCATATATGATTTCATTTTGCTTTAGTTCATAATCTCTCTGTGTTTCAGTATGTACCAATTCAAGTATCTGCCACATACATACACTAAATGTAAGCAGATAATTAACAAATCAACTCTGGAATCTCCAAATAAGGACGTGCTGGTTATAGTTTAATGAGACTTTTTTACTTGCATGTGTTTATTCAGGAAAAAGTTGAATAAACAGAAGTTCTTGCTCTGTAAAGTCCAAAAAGTTTGAAATTTAAATGTATTTTATGAAATTCCAATAAATATACTGAATAAAAAACATATTTTTCCTGGTTTGAGAAATTATAAAGTAACTTTTAAGTAATGTGTATTTATTTTGGTCAATAATCCAAAATACATAAAAAAGAAAAGTCTAAATATAACAAAAATAGCCATCTATAATTAATTTTAGAATGTGGTATATTTTCTTTGGAGATATATACTATATGTATATTCTGATGTGTTTTCACATTTTCTGTCTCATTCTCTCTCTGTATATAGAAGAGATGTCATTTTGTATCCAACTTTTTAAATTTAAGGAATATATTCTTGTAGCAAATTCTTTGCAATTATAATTTTAATGACATCACAACATTTTAATATATAAATATATGTAATTTGCTTATGTAATACTATAATGTTGGATTTTGTATTAGTTAATTTTGAAAAGGCTTAAGATGACTTTGAAAAATAATTCCTGTTTCTTGTTTACTTTTGATTTAGTTTTAATTTTTATTTTAGATGGATTCTTTCAAGTAAAATTACTCAGTCAAAAATGGCAATTATTATGATCATCTAGGAGGACTTCAAATCTTTTTTAAGGTTAATTTTTAGCATAATAAATTACCTTAGCTTCTAAATATATTGCTGGTTGCTTTTTTTTTTTAAGCTGTTACATTTATGGCAGGCATGTAATTATTAGTCAGTAGGTATTCCATAAAATAAAATCGTTTCCTAACTGAAGACTAATCCTAGAGGAAGACATATTTGTGTTTGGTTTAGGCATTTTTTTGTTTTTGTTTTGCCATTGCTAGTAGCCAAATCAAAACTAATGTGGTGGGCGACAGGTCCCATTTTTATGGGTTCTGATCTCACTTTTACTTCATGCTAACTGTGTTAGTTCCCAGACTACTTATATGCTTCATTTTTTTTCTATAAAATTAAGTTTCTATTATTGCCCACATCTTTGGGTTATGGAGAGTGCTCAGTTGTATAGTACAGTTCCTGGACCATTACAGAGCCCACAGTGAATGTTTCCTGTTGATATTACTTGAATATAGCCGTTAATAAATAAAAATGTGTTGGCTGATTTTGCAGGCGTTGCATTTCTTGTGAGGAAGTAAAGGATAGCAATTGTTTTCATTATGTACATAGTTAAACAAACTTTTAGATGTATCAATAAAAGTTTTTTTAAAAAAAGCATAATTAAATATAGGAGTAATTATTCTTGTTGGTTGGGAACAACATAAAGGTAAAGTACTAGTAAGCATCTCTATTTGGGTTGTGTTATGTGTGTTATTAGCATAAATGTTCGGGTACTATGTTGGTATTACATAATGTAGCCCAAAGCTTCTCAAAGTTTCATGTGCATATGTATCATCTGGGGATCTTATTAAAAAGCAGATTCTGATTTGTTAAGTCTGAGATGGGACTTGAAATTCCATGTTTCTAGCAGATCCAAGGGGATACTGATGATGCAATGGGTATGCTTTTGAGTAGAAATGATTTAGGATGTAAAATGAAGTTGTTGGAGTTTAATAATGAGAAGGATATTTTTTTTTATCGGTTTACCATTTAGCACTTTGCATTGGGGATTTAGTGTATTTGCATATTATAAATTAGAATTCCCTCAGTGTTCTGCAAAAGTGGGCAATCAATAAGTTTATTTAAAACTAATAGTCTCAAACGTTTGACAGTGGGGAGAATAGGATTTAAAAAGGAAAAAACAACCAAACAAACCTCTATCCACTGATCTTTCGCTGTCTGTGCAGATATGACATGAATATTTTGTTCCAGGTTGTGAGATTTTTCACCTCTGGCAGCTTCTCAATGCCACAGCCACCACAGAACAGAACAGCCTATGCTTTTCTTTTCAGTTGGCGTCCATCAAGGTACAGAAGTAGGCATCAAGTCCTATCAATATTGTTTAGTGATGACTGTGATAGGGACATCTCTCATATTTCTTGCTCTGATTGTGCTTTTCGCCAATGATCCTTATTTGCTTATCACAATCTGGGTATGCAGCAGCGCCTGGAGGTATATAAAGTATTGGGCAAGTTTGCTAAATTTTCCTAGAACATAATTTTACTCAAAGATTTGGAAAACTTCTATTAATACAAACATGGATTATTTAAAGCATAAACTTCATATACATTTAAAAAATAACATGTGAGCTTATGATTGGCCAACGCTGGCTATGTTCCTAAACCCCAGGGATATTGTTTCAGGTTATTTTGTGATTACAGCTAATTTCAGGGGGGAAAGTATGAAATCAATTAGAAGCAAAAAGAACAAGAGAAGAAATCCAGGGAGCCACTATGATAAGAAAATTGACTTAAGCTAAAATACTGAGTTTCTGATCCTTGCTTTGCCATTCATATCCTTTATAACTCTTCACTTCTCTGGGAGTCATCCATTTTCTTATTTTCAAAATGAAAGAGTTAGACTGATTTTGAGGTCCCTCCAAGCTTCTGGCATTCTATGGATTTTATGATTGAATTATTCTTTTCCACTGAGAATTTTATCCTAATTCATAGGCGGCCAGTTGACTATTTGTATGGTGGAGCCTTCCCCAGCCCTGGCTTCTATGGTAGTCCCCATCTGTGACCAGAGCTGTCAATCATTCTGTGATTATTTCCACTGTTTTGCAGAGTCAAAGGCCTACCCTAGAGATGGAGTTTCATTTGAAATACAATTGAGCACACATAGTCCTGAAAAATGTGTTGCCCCAAATGCAATGGGGTACGTCTCCAAAAGAATTTACCCCCTAAATTTAGGGTATCAATGAGGCAATGTAAACCACCAGAACCACAACTTGACAATTTGTCACTCAACTTCAGCAAAACTATAGAGGAATAGCACAATGAATTAATGAATAGCAACAAATCCCCATGACAACATGTTAGTTCATTAAAATTTTATCAGCATTCTTCCTAAGGAAAGTGTGCCTTCTGTTCTATGTTGAGTTTCTTCAACATTGTTTTACAGCCAATTCGCAGCATTCTGGTGCTTCAAAATTAGTTCCTGTGGAGAGTGAGATACACATAGACTCTATATTGTGTCACACATGGGTCTCCTGGGTGTCACGATGAAATATTGCCTGCATTTTTGTGTATCTTATGGCTTAAACATTAACAAGCATTTCCCTACTGCCTTTTTATGAAGAGTAGGTTAATTAGCCAAAAATCCATCTCTGTGTTAATTTTTTAGCAAATGCATTGAATTACATTTTGTAAATATCTTTCTAATACTCAACAAAAGCAGGCATCAAATGGGAAAAAAACTGAAAAACGTTTTTGCTTGCTGTCACAGTGGCATTTTCCCTCTGGCTTGGGAAAACAAAAAGTAACACACAAGCCTTGACATTTTCCTTGGATTCTTTTTTTTTCTCTTTGAATGTTTTGTAATGTGTAACACAGATGTTAGTGGTCTGGGTGTTCGCAAATCTTCCAGTATTATAAGAACACACTTTCCTTTTCAAATTTAGAAAAAAAATGTCTTAAAACCGCATCCTACAAACAATAGGAAAATCAGCACAGTTCCCAACATTTTTGAGGGCTTTTAGAGACTTACATTTATCTGTTCAATTTCTGTTTCTACTGAATTTCTGATCTCACTCATCTCTCCTTTTATAAAATTTCCTAAATGGACTTATATATGGAAGTCAGCCATTTTACTTTAATGACTCGATATACTATTGATAGGGATTACAGCAATTTAGGAATCTCTTTATTTACCTCTACAAATGAAAGATTATGATCTTCCCTGAGATCACAGATTTAGACCATTCATCTAAATATATACTTCAGTACTATGAGATCTTTTATTTTTCACAGAAGTTGAAGAAATGATTTTCAACATATCATACAGGCCATTCAATATGTTTACAATGGACACTTCTTATGAGTTAGTTAATTAGTGTTAATTATATTGTGAAATTTAGCAAAGTATATTAAATACAATTACATATTTCCCTTGACCTGAACATTTTATTTATAGAATATTACAAAATAATCAGATATTTGTATGAGAATTAATGCACAAGGACATTCATGACAATATTGTTCATAATAGCTAGAAAAAATGAAGTTAATCTAAATATCTATCAAGAGATTAATTAATATAATTTGTTATGGAGTGACTTGGTATTTTTTTTCTGTATGCCTATTTGTATTTTCTAATTTTTTATGAGAGCAAGGCAATATTTACTAGTTCCTTCAAAAAGGAAAAAGAATATTTTAAATCAAAAACATTAGACAAATCAACTGCAGAAATTACTTTTGTAAGGTAAGTAAATATATAAAAAATCAATATTTGCATTATTTATAGTAGGATTTCTCAAAGCTTAACTATAAACATTTTGCTTCAAACATTTCTCCGTGGAAGCTCTCCTGTGTTTTGTGGGATATTTCATAGTATCCCTGGCCTCTACCCACCTGATGCCAGTAACATTCCTCCACGGTGACAACCAAAATGTCTGTAAACATTGCCATAGGACCCCTAGTGGACAAAATTAAACCCCAGTTAAGAACTGATTTATAGGTATTGCTTGATTGATTTCATGTATCATGATTCTTAATCCATATATGGAACATTGATATGCTCTTACATATTTATGCTCCTTGTAATATTTCCCTTTTCATGCCTTTATCTTGAAGGATAAGTTGAATTTTCTTTCATTCAGAAAAAGCCCCAGCTCAGAAATTGGACCAAAGTATTTGACAAAGTGTGAATGATTTAGAACACTGGATCTTAAAGGGTTGTGTGTTAACATGGCTGATTGCTAAAATGGCTAGTTGCTAAAATCAAAGCTGTCAGGGGAAGACTTGTGCCTCCAAGACCATAAGGTCTAGACTGTAAGTTTACCTTAAAACAATAAGAAACTCTTTAGGCAGATTATTCCAAAAGTTTCACATTTTAAAAATATTTAGTGTAAACATAGATCTATTCTTATATTCAATAATTAGGCTGACTCTGGAAGATGTATGATTCTTAGGATCAGGAGATGTGCCTTTGTGTCTGTGTCTGCCACTTACCTCTTACCATGACTCTGAACAGTCTTTTAACCTCTTAAAGCTAACATTTTGTCATCTGAAAATAATGATAATATTAAAAGCCCTACTTAATGGCATGATTGTAATAATAATGAGTGAATTTATGGTTTGAAAGTGCTGTGTAGACTGCCAAGGACTCCACACCCATTGGGAATTCATTTCTCATGGAGGTTATCAGTGCCTGAAGTTGCCATGGCAACTTTCTGGCTTGTGATATTCTAAAAGCAAGGCCTAGTATATACATGCCATCTATTTACACCTAGAAAGTAAACAGGGGAAATTAAGATACTTAATTTGAATTATTTTTACTTGCATTTTTTGAATGCTTTTGTTCCCTATGTCCATATCTCAGTATTCACAGTGTAAATAAAATAAATCTTAGATGCTGGCAGATATGAAATGTAAAGTTAAAAAAGAAAAGAGAAAATAAAGTAAAATAAAGGTAAATTCTCAAAAAAAAAAAAAGAACTTAGGAAACACATACATAAGGGTATTTCAAGAATTTCCAGTGTGAGACTTCCTCTGATAGTCATTTTCTCTGCTTTCTTTAACTCCGTTAGAATGAATCAACCAATGGCGTTGTGCCATACTCCCTATGAGCTTCTGCTACACTCTAATATAACTAAACATTAGAATATATTTTTGTGATTAGCTGTCTCACATATTCTCTCTGAACCATCTCTGTGGATTTCCAAAAATTATTGCAAGCTAACATCTGAATCAGAATGGAAGATATGCCAACCCTCTTGCCTGTTAACACTATGCTTGCTAAGTTCAAGATTGCAGATTGACAACTTTACAAAATCAATAGTAAAATGGATCAAAAAACATATACACTCAGCCATCTTATTTGACTTTCATTTATTCTTCTTTCCTTTTCAGTTCTTTCAAATTAAAATATGAGTTTGGGCTTCTCAGATATGATGCCAAAGAGAAGATGAAAATAAATGCTGAAGGAAAATATGGTGTGTGTGTGTGTATGTGTGTGTCTGTGTGTGTGTAAAACAATCCATGAAAGACAGCACCTACCTATTCCTTATGGGAATAGCACATGTCTGAAAAAATGACTGCCCAGTGTAGTCTTAGATTAAGGAACAGCTTAAAAAGAGTTAACAGCAATAAACTTAAACACATAAAGACCTATAAGAAAGGTTTGGCTAGGGAAATGGTTGAATCAGTTTTGAACAGCTATGAAAATGGCAGAATATGGATATACATATGTATTGATCCAGCACACAGCTGGAATCAGCAATGTCAAGTTTAAAAAGAGATACATTGGAAAGATACAGATTTCATCACTATACTAACATTGGAAATTATAAGAATGGATGAAATGACCAAGATTAAGGAGCAAGGGTACAAAGTTAAAAAATGTTCCGCAATAGTCATTATTATTTTTCTGCTTTTATTGCCTGTTTCTTACACTAGAGCTGAAACTCTTGGAAAGCAGAATATCTGACAGTCTTATTTACCAGTGTGTTTTGGCACCTACCATAATGCCTGGGGCATGGTGTCACTGGATGAACTGGCTGCAGAAGATGTTATTCATGAGTTAGTACAGAAATTAACCTGTATGCTGTTCTTGCTGTTATTGGTTTTAATTAGAGTGATCTCGTTAACAAGAAAATTTAAAGATGGAAATCATAACAACCAGTCTCTCAGACCACAGTGCAATCA